>MU968363.1:35607395-35872067 GCA_034641835.2 Pinus albicaulis
AGTACATATTCTAAACAAAGCTCATTTAAGACCTAACAATGACAAGACACCTTATGAGCTATGGCATGGTAAACCTGTAACAATCAAGCACTTTAGAGTCTTTGGCAGCAAGTGCATCATAAAGAACAATGATGAAAATCTGGGGAAATTTGATGCAAGAGAAGATGAAGGAATACTCTTAGGATATGCATCCAAGAGTAAAGGATATAGATGCTACAACAAGACTATTCGAAAAATTGTAGAAAGTATTGATGTAAGATTTGATGAAGAACTCCCAAACAAGACAAGAGATACAGACTGCAACAGCTATTCAGAAAATCATGAAGAAGAGGACCAAGATGATGATGGAGCAAGTAAGACTTTAGAAGATACCGAACTGAACTCAAAAACACCCTCAAGATACACTCAAAAGAACCATCCAGAAGATCAAATCATTGGAGACAAGAGTGTAGGAGTCCAAACAGGAAGGTAGCTGACATAACAGACTGAAGAGTTATACATAGCCATGTTGTCACAAATAGAGCTAAATAAATTTGAAGAAGCCAACAGGGACAAGTCTTGGGTGAATGCTATGAATGAAGAATTGGATCAAATTGAGAAAAACAATACTTGGGAACTGGTTCCTAGACCCACTGACAAGAATATCATTGGTTCAAAATGGGTATTCAAAAACAAAATGAATGAGCAAGGACAAGTAATCAGGAATAAAGCCAAGCTGGTCTGCAAAGAGTACTCAGAAATTGAAGGACTTGATTATGAAGAAACATTTACCCCTATAGCCAAAATGGAAGCTATCAGAATGTTCTGGCACTGCATGCTACCAAGACTGAAAGGTATATCAAATGGATGTGAAGTCTGCTTTCCTTAATGGAGATCTGAAAGAGAAAGTGTACATGGAACAACTTGAAGGCTTCTCATTGACGGACAAAGAAGACTATATGTAAGTGAAGAAGGCCCTATGGTGAAACGAGACTCCTCGTGCTGGTACTCAAAATTTGGATAAATATTTGCATAAACGGGGGTTTTAAGAGAGGTGGAGTAGACAACAATCTATACATAAAAGCCCATGAAAATGAACTCCTGATTGTTGTAGTGTATGTTGATGACATTATGTTTGGAAGCAACAAAGATGAACTAGCAAAAGGGTTTGCTGATGAGATGAAAATAGAGTTGTAAATTTCTATGATTGGAGAGCTCAGTTTCTACTTGGGACTACAAATTCAACAAAAGAACACAGGCACTTTCATCTCTGAAGAAAAATACTTAAAAGAAATGCTGAAAAAATTCAGAATGGAGGACAGCAAACCTGTGAAAACACCCATGATCATAGGATGCAAGCTGTGTGCTGAGGATGGGACTGCAGATGTAGATCAAAATCTCTATAGATCCATGATAGGAAGCCTGCTGTATTTGACAGCATCAAGACTAGACATCATGCTAGCAGTAGGACTAGTGGCAAGATATCAAGCAGCACCTAAACAAAACCATCTTCTGGCAGTAAAACGAATACTCAGATATCTACAAGGAACAACACAGTATGGACTTTGGTATCCTAAAGGAAAAAGCTTCACTTTAATAGCATACACAGATGCAGATTGGGCCAATTGTGTTGATGACATGAAAATTACAAGTGGAGGTGCTTTCTATCTAGGAGAAAGTCTGGTGGCATGGTTAAGCAAGAAACAAACATCCATCTCTTTGTCTACAGCTGAAGCAGAATATATAGCAGTAGCAGCATGTTGTACACAAGTCATGTGGATGAAGCAAACTCTTCAAGACATGAAGGTAAGCATTAATGAACCTATCTCAATCAAATGTGATAATACAAGTGCGATAAGTATATCTAAAAATCCTATGCTTCATTCAAAAACCAAACATATTCCAATCAAGTATCATTTTCTCCGAGAACAAGTAGCTCAGAAAATAGTAAAACTGGAGTATGTACCAACAAAAGAACAGACAACAAATATATTTACCAAACCACTTGCAAGAGAACCATTTGAATATTTAAGAGATAGACTAGGGGTAGTATCTGTTGATGCTACTCTCCGAGATAAAGAGAAAGCACAGGTTCAGGGGGAGAACAAAAACAAAAATATCAGTCCAGGGGGAGATCAGCCAACAGGGAAAGTATAATATAGGTCCTCGGGATCAAAGGATTAAGGCAAAAGAACACCAAGTGTATATTCAAGATCGGTAATCTTCAAAGTGTTCTCTCAACAAGTATTATATATCAGTCTGGAGCAGCATGGTACAAAGTCAATAGAAGAGGGCCTAAACATAACTCAAAGAGAGGAAATGAAGATCAGGAAATGAGCAACCCTTTTACATTGAAGTCAAAGGGGGAGAAAAAAAAAATGGGCTTCTAAAAGAAAACAGAGGTTATTGCCATCAATGCCAAAGGGGGAGACTATTGGAAATATTGTCATTAATGGCAATAAGGCAATAAGGAAATATGGCAATAAGGCAATGAGGAAATGAGGCAAAGTAACAAACATGAAATAAAGAGAGAGAGCATAAGACAAATAGCTACGAAGGTAGAGAAAGCGAATATAATAAGAGGCAGAACCGTTATCAAAAGCAGAGGCAGAGGCAGAGTGACAGAAGCAGCAAAGGCAGAGCATTTGTAAAATTCCAAGCCGGGCGTTATCTATATATATATAAATAAATTCTGAGAATCATATCCTATGTGTGTATGAACTATGTAACGGAGAATCATATCCTGTGTGTGTATGAACTATGTAACGGAGAATCATATCCTGTGTATGTATGAACTATGTAACGGAGCGATAATACAATGGAGATTCAGACGAAACCTTGTGTAAATAAGATGGAACCAGCGCATGTTTGATGTTGCCTGGAGTTAGTGTTAATGCGAAGACATTAGCGTTAAAACAACGTATTTAACTATACGATGGAACCTTGCATGGAATGAAGCGGAACCGTGACCCATATGAACAGTGACGACGGTTTGGCGCTGGATGGTGGTATTCATCACACCACTCTTATACAGAAGGCGGTATTCGAGGAGTTGCGAGCGATTCCATACAAGAATCGACACGTGGCTTATCGACCCATTACAAAACCGCTTGTTAAACTGCGCCATCGCATGTTATTCTTCATACCAGAGATGCCGAGCGAAATTGACACGAGCCGTTGATCTGGAAGAGGGCTATCCGACGTCGATCGTTCACAGAACTTGCTCGGAGTGTAACCAAGGTGTGCAGAGGATAACCCGAGTACGACGTGTCATCGCGCGTTATCTTTCGTGCATGTATCCCATGTGATATCCGTTGGATCGGGCAAT
The DNA here is from genome assembly GCA_034641835.2 of Pinus albicaulis. NCBI lineage: Eukaryota > Viridiplantae > Streptophyta > Pinopsida > Pinales > Pinaceae > Pinus > Pinus albicaulis. The sequence continues at coordinate 35,610,703 of MU968363.1, forward strand.
GCAATGACAGTCGTTGGATGGCGCATGGAATCAGCCAGGTACGGTGCATACGTTTGATTGGCTACATAGGTGAGCCCGGGGCAGAAATATATGTAAATAATTGGTTTATTAATGCTAGTTGACGCATTATAAGGTCCGATGGAATGTATATGAAAATATTACCTATAATAAAGTTTGAATATGATCCAGGCGCGTAGTTAAAGGATCGAGGGTATATGATAAGATTTTATATGTGATGGATGGTCGGGTTATAGCCATGGCAGAATGTTGAATGAACATCTCAATTCTCTGAATTGAGACATAAAAAAAAATACTCACACTTGTTTATTTAAATGTGCCAGCATAGAATAAAGGAATGTGACGAGATTTCCTGGATTGGGAATACTGTAATGACTAAAATATGAATGAATTCATATGTATGGTTTTATAACCATGGAAAATGAAGTTTCCGCATTAATTCAAGTTTGCCCAGATTGACAGTTGGATTGAGTACAAATTTGCTGTATTCATTTTATATGCACACAGAAAGAGGAAGTATGAGGCTTGACAGAGAAAAACAAATATTGCAGAGTTGAAGAAATGTACAACAAAGGGATTCAAAAGTGCAGTGAACAGGGAATATGCAGATGACAGTGAACAAAGAGTATGCAGAATAGATTCTTAACAGCAGCATGAAAAGACAAATCCAGTAAAGCAAAAAAAACTAGAAAAGGAGCTAAGTGAAATTGAAATATGTAATTAAAATGTGAATGTAAATGTTGTAATTAATTTTTTATTGTTTGTGATGCAAAGGCAAGTATCCTAAGGAAAAGACAAAATCCCACTGTAGCATGGAAATTTGTACATATTGTAGTAATTCTAAAAATGAGTTGGAAAAAGGAATAAGAAGACAGAAGCCAAAGAGTCATGACTGTTCACTCCAAATTCCTTGTGAAATACAAACAGTCATGTGAGAATTTCTATATATAATATCAATTTGATAAGCTCAAAAGGGAGGAGAGAGAGAGAAAATATAGAGAATGCAGAATATAGAAGAATAAGGCAGAGAATATTAAGAGAAGAAGAGTAGAAAAGAGAAGCTATAGAACAGAGATGATATCTGAAGTAAATGAACAAACATTCAGTTTGATAAATTGAGGAAGTTGGAGCTTCCCTATCAAGTTGCAGCTTGATAGCTATCAGTTGTAGCTGACTGAGGTTGAAGCCTCTTGTAGGTTGGTGCCTACAGAAAATTGAAGGGAGTTGGTGCTTCCTTGCAAGTTGTAGCTTGCAGAATTGAGGTTGGAGCCTCCTATAGGTTGGTGCTTACAGAAAAAAAGTGGTGAGAGGGAGTTGGAGCTTGCCTTTGTATCACAACAATAATAAGATGTGGTTTTCTCCCTTTATGGGTTTCCACTTATATCTGGTGTCTCTGTGTATGATATTTATGTATTGATCTGATATGTATCATCTTCTTAATACCTGCTACTCTCATATTAAGGTCTTGTTGTTCTATTGTAACTAAATACTTCTTGCTCATATTCTAAGATTCTTACATATTAATTTGGACATGAAACAAAGATGTATGTTAGTTTGAATAAAGGTTTAAAGACTATGAATGTATAAAAATGATTCCCCCCCCCTCTGTTTAACTAAAGAGTTCAACAAAATACACAAATATTAGAGTTTTTGGATCCAATTTGTTGCCATGCAAATTACCCAGAGAAATATGTACAATGAGGATTTTTGCCTTGGGTATACAAGGCAAATATTAAGCTACGATTCTATCAATTTCTATTTCGGCATGAGATAAGACACTTGTTGTCATAAAAATGCAAATTTTTTCGAGGTATACGGAAAGCATATGAGAATTTCGGGAAGTTAAAGAAGATACAAATTCCAAATGAGGAAATAGCGGTCACTTAAGTTGCGTGAAAGGTAAAAAGCTGAAGAGTAAAGGCAAAAAAACATTTTGCTAATTTCAGTCAAAACATATTTTTAATTATAGTGACTAAGTTTTTACAATGGTAAAAAGAAGTATTCGAGTTTAAAAAGTATGAAATTCCCACAAAAGAATGAGGAGTGAAATAGTAAAAGATAAAGCGAATCAGATTTAAACAAACAAAAATATTTAGCAGTAGTGAAAAGAGGATATAAAGCGACCGGCTACACCTAATCCACAATTAGTTTCTATTTTATTTGGATAGATAGGACAACTTGTTGATTTGTTAAGAAAAGTTTTGTCTCTATTTTGTTGTGAAGATATTTCTATTTTCCTTAGATAATTCCTAGAAGCATTCTAGGATATTTTGTAAACAATTATGTATAAATACTTCATCTTTCGTAGTATTTATTGGAATAATTGTAGATTTCTATTTTCATTTTTTATTGGACTTGAAGGCTTTTGTGTTTCGAATCTCGGTACTTGTTGGATCAATTCAATTTGCATCACATTTCGGGATTCTGTGTGATAGGCTATTGAAGTGTTCGGTATTTCCTTCTTGTCATTTTATGTTGTTTGTTACAGCCATCCATTGTATTTCTAAATTTGAATGAATAAACGGGGTATTACTTCGAGTTTTTAAAGCACCTGTTTTTACGTTTATCATTTCTATGTTTTACTGCTTTGAAGTTTAGGAAGTAGGGAATCCTTAATTTCTCCTCTTTCGTTTGACCTTGCTACTACTTCTCTTTTCTGAATCAAAGAACCCTTCATTTCTGTCTTTATCTAGATCATATCACCTCACCAATAGCCTTCCCGAATCTTAAAGGGTTATCTGTCTTGCACGAAAACATTTGACTTTTTGACCTTGATCTAGCTTTCTGTCTACTTGATTTTTGACTCCCCTCGGCCAATGGAAAAGCAGTTTCCCACTCTCCATCTCATTAAGTGATTTTTCCCACCAAATCAATCAAACTGGAAATCAAATTGCACAATCATAACTAGCCTAATATTTTATAAATCAAAACAAAATTAAATCTTATAGAGAGCCCTCTACGAACCCTAGGAAAGGCTAGATCCTAGAGTTTACAAGTTGGTTTGTGGTTACCTCTAGTGTTCTTGGACTTTAAACTAAAATCTCACAACTTTAGAATTACTAGAGTTATAATAGACCCCATAAAAAAATAATTTGATTACATATGAAATGGGTGATCATGGTAGAGTACATTTAGGAAAATAATCAATTGTGTAATGTCATTACGAGTGGGATATGTGTGAATTAAGACAATGGATGGACAAGGTATCTTGTTGAAGGGTGCTTCAATTGTAGAGCATTTGAATTAATTTAATATAATTACGAATTATTTTTCCTTTGTCAAAAATATTTTGAATTATGAAATAAATTCCATCCTTCTTATGTTTTCCATGCTAGATAGATATGACAATTTTTTCCTGAAGTCTTGAAGTATAACTTGCCTGCGGGACCTAAAGTGTTCTTATGTTAGCATCGATTTAATGAATGAGAAGATGCGACAAAATTAATTTTTGAAAAACGAGGAGACGAGAAGCTCTAGCCTTAGGCGGCCATGGAAGAAAAGTCGAGCGTCATAAACAAAAGCATTCAAAATCAAGAAGTGAAGCAAAATAAAGAACAACAAAGATTACTTATTTTCATCCATGGAAATCCTAGATGAGAAAAAGGAATGATGGTTTTGGAAGAAGGAACAAAAGGAACAAAAGCAATCAACACAAATAAAAAGTTCATGATACAAATGAATGTGAAACCATTGTTTTAGCTTAAAGTGATGTCTTATATAATGTTTTAGTAGAAGAAGTTTGTTTATACACTCTAATACCAACATTAATTGGGTACTTGACTTTAAGGCATCTCACCATGTGACCCGTGAAAAAATAATTTTATTGCATATGAAGTGGGTGATATGGAAAGTGCATTTAGGAAAATAATAATTTTAGAAGACGGGTCATTTAAGTGGAATGTATGAATTAATACAATGGATGGACAAGGTATCTTGTTGAAACAAGTTAGGCATGTATGAAGATTTTGTATGATTTTTATCTCTATGGGATGATTAGATGATGAAGATTGTTTGACTTTGGGAGGTGGATTGAAAATTAGTAAAGGGACATTGGTCACAACTAAAGGATTCAAGATAGGAACCTTGTATACAATCGAAGCAAAAATACCTTCGATGGAAAAAGAAGAAGAAGAAAACTTTTCGCGACCATTACAAGAGATTCAACCCAAAAAACACACCACCACAATTGGTTTGCAAGTATACTAGGCCTAATAAGCCCTCACAAAGGTATACACCATAAAAATTGTATTTTTATAATTGATGAAAGTGAGCCTTATCGTTTTTTGGGAAGTTTGTGAAGTTGAAATTAGAAAAAATTGGAAGGAACCAATGTAACAAGAAATGGGCTCACTATTAGACAACAAAACTTTGGAGTTAGTGAAACTTCCAAAAAGGAAAATTCCCTAAAACAAAAAAAAGGTTGTACGATATTATATGTGATGGTGAAGAGAATAAGGAATGATGCAAATCAAGGCTAGTGGTGAAAGGATTTTCCAAAAAGGAAAGCATTGACTTTACAAAAATAATTTCACTTGTTTTTCAAATGTCATCCATAAGTTATCATGGTCATACTCCCACTTTATACTTGGAATGTTAACAATTAGATGTGAATAAATCTTTTCTTCATGAAAAGTTGTAGGATTAAAAAGTCAAGGTAATGATAACCCGTTTGTAGGTTGAAGAAGATGTTGAAAAATGTGTAACTAGGTTAGAGTCTTCATAAGTATGAAATGTATTTTTTTATTCTTGTAAATTATAAAAAGAAAAGAAAATTTAATATTATTATTTTGGAGCATGGTTCATGCTTAATGTATTTTTATTTTATAGGTCAACCACCCATAGAGTGCTTTTACGGTTTTTCCTAGGTCAAGAAGTCAAAGAGTCATTTTCATAAATTGAAGACCCCACTAGGAATATTGTAGCATATTATTTTCTTTAAAAATGTCAAAATACCCTCCAAAACCAAGTCGACCTAGGAGCTAGCAAGTCATCCTAAAAGAAGCGTCACGTCACCTTTGAAGAGGCCTATATGTAGACAAGTGCTAAATCCTCCATTTGGCACTCACCTCATCACTCATTCTAGTGAAAAGAGGAAAAATAAGGTAGTGAAGAAGAGGAGGGATGAAGGAGGTCGTTTTGAGCTAATTATGTCTCTCACCGTGCTAAAGAGGACTAAGGTTTCGTCGCGGGACCTAGGGCATCCATCTACAAGTTTAATCTTGTGAAAAAAAGGAGGAAAACGAGGTCGACAAAAAAGGTCACTGAGGTCTCAAGCTCCGAGAGTCGGGGAAAAGTAAAGCAAAGGCTAGAGGAGGGCTCGGGGAAGAGAATGAAGTTCCCATGTGTGGCGGCAACGAGTTGCGAGGCTAAAATTTCAGATCTACGGTGGGGAGAAGGCCGACAATCTTGCGTGAGGAGGGTCGAAAGAAGTGTTATTGGAAGAGATTTGATTAGGTTTGGCTAGATTGACGTTGGAACGTCATCTCAAGTGGTTGGTCTTGGTCTTGGAGGGTATTGGTCTTGGTCGTAAGGTCATGGAATTCGTCGATTGAAGAATCGGTTGTCCTTTGTATACCAGTTATAGGCTAAGGAGGCCATGCCCAAAGCATCTAAGTTAAGTTTTTTATTTTGATTTTAATTGGATGACCCAATTATTTGAACTCTTAATAGATTTAAACCTTAAGTATTAATGAGTGAATAAAAGGGTTGATTCTTCGTCCTTAACATAAATAATCATCAATTGATTTTGAAAGGAAGAATTTAAGAAGATATATAATAATTTAAACATTCAAATTGAGCATTTAATTAATCATATATAGAACAAATGCATACAAAAAAAAATCCTGTGACCAAACAAAACACATTCACAGGATGACATAAGGAAATAATTAAAATATGTGAGGATCTATCTCGGAGAAAAATTTCCAATAAACTAATCTCTTTGTCATGGAATAAAACTCATGTGAGAATAATTTTGACCAATAGAAAGTTGCTCTTAAAATTTTATATGTTGTTTCTTTCGACATAATGTGCCCCACGGATGCCTTCATGAAAAATGTTCAATTACTCCTTGATTTCATTCTCGGTCGGACATAATAAGAGATGTTCAAATACTGTTCCAATAAAAATTGGAGTTTATAATGTAATATTGCATGGCCTTAAGTCTTAAAGATTTAAAATGGTTCTTGGTGAATTCAAGAGGATACTCAAAATCATAGAAAAATTTACTATGTCTTTATCGCCAATATGAAAATAAATTTCATCGAAGGTTCTTGTGGATTATCTTCTCTTGAAATCGGTAAGGTTTTTGTGTATTATCCTCTCTTGAAATCTAACAAGGTTCCTCTCTCTTGAAATATAAGAAGGTTCTTATGGTTCTTGCTCTCTTGAAATTTGAGGAAAGGTTCTTGTGGATTCTCACTCTCTTGAAATCTACATAAAAATATTGATGCCAAGTATTTTACAATTCTATTCGGCTATAAGCTTAGTTAAACCTTGTCCTTTCACCAACTTTGTAGGTATGGTATCTAAATAAAATTCAAGTATCTAATAAATCCATCTTCCCCTCTTTCCGCATCTGTGTCGGGATGAGTTAGAACTATCTTTACGCATTATTTGGAGCATAATCAATTATGGGAGAATATAAAACATGTATCCTAAATTCTTTCAAAGCTTGTGCCAAGGCATAATCTTGTTTTTCTATGATGTCATGTCTTAATTCATCATCTCTCATGACCCTTCTTTGAAAAAAGGAAATTGGTTGTTCTTATTGATCATCATTTTCTTTGTAATAAAATATGGCTTCACTAAGGTAGTATCTAAGGCAAAGGAAAAAATGTCAACAACTTTGTCGTAATACGGACTAGCTAGCGAACGTGAGGCACGAAATAACCTTTTTAAATTGTGAAAAAGAATATCATGCTTCTACTATCATTTTAACTTCTTTATCCTTCTTAAAAATGTTAGTAATATACCTAGAATTTCTGAAACTCTCTTTGGATCCATAGCAACTCCTTCCTTTGAGAGTGTATTGTCCTAAAGATTTCCCTCTTTCTTCCCAAAAAGTGACTTTTTGGGATTTGGTAATTCATACTTCTCGCATCTTTCAAAAACTTTTCTTAAGTGTTTCTTGGGTCTTTTCTTGAAAATTAGAAAATGCGATTAAATCATCGAGACAAATGGCATAATTATAATGGCACGAAGGGTTTACACACGATTTAATTAATAAACCATATCTATACGGTTTAACCATAATTAATTATCTTTTGCACAATTATAATCACATGAAGGGTTTACACACGGATTTAATCAATTAACCATATCTATACGGTTGACCATAATTAATTATCTCTGTGAGGAGTTATACCCAAAACAATATTCATGTGAATTTAACCTCTATAGAGTGAAGAGAAGACTCTTATCTCTGAATATCTTCCTATTCCACCCAACCTTGAGAAGGGAAATAGAGATGTCACCCAAATTCTATGAGGTGAAGACAAGACTCTTATCTCGTGAATATCTTCCTAGTCCACCCAACCTTAAGAAGAGGCAATGATGTGTCCACCCAACACAGGCAATGACGTCCACTTCTCCCCCCGAAGCTCCTCTCCAAAAGCGATGAAAAAATAATTTAATATTAAACAAAGATAGGCATCAACACAAACATCGGCCCATTTCCGAGACTTTTACTCTTTTCTTTCTTGAAACGGAACCCCTTCTCCTCGGTGAGATTTCCTTTTATCTTTGAGAGTACGTAATTGTTTCTACCTACAACGGAGTTTTGGAATTCGTTTTTCCCCGAGTCAATATTTTCCAATTCCGAAATTCTTATTACTATAATTATTATTCAATTCAAAACAGGGAACAATCAATACAAAATTTTCACGCATTTTACGATCTTCAACACAAATAAGTGAATGTAACTTAAAGTAAATGTTTATGATTTAATTTCATCATAGGAAAAGGTTGTTATTAAGGTTGTAATAAGACACTAAAATTTATATAATGTCATGGTGATTTAATTTCATCCCGAGGGTGTTACATATATATAGGAAAAGGTTGCAATAAGACATTGAATTTATATAATGTCGTGGTGATTTAATTTCATTGAGGGGGTGTTACATATACATAGGCAAAGGTTGTTATTAAAGGTTGCAATAAGATACTTTGAATTTATATAATATCATGGGTAATGAAGATATTGATCTCCATCACATATGTTGTATTTTTTGATAAATATGTATAATGGTAGGATTTTTTATATCTTCTTTTTCTCAAAACATAATTTCTAGCTTAAGTGGTATAGACTAAATTATTTTACAAAGCTTTTAAATTTTTTTATAATGTGTTTTTGACTTTATGTATGAATTCAATATTATAAAAGATTTAAAGACACTTAAATCATGCACTATTCAAGAAAATTCAAACTTGTGTGATTCCAACCCATCCTATCTCTATTAAATTTTAAAGCAAATAAAAGAAAACTTTAAAACAGAAAAAAAAATATAAATAAAATGTGGAAAATTAAGAAAGACGGACTTCCCCTTCACGCTGACGACAGCCACGTTATAACCACGGCACATTCACAATGACGGGAATGACTGCAAAGTTAACATTTAAAAACCGGAAAGGCGGGACATTGGGCAATTCAACTTCCTCTTCCAGCTTACGACACCCACGTTTGCATATTGAGAATCACGGAAACCACTACTAACTTCACATTAAAATAAAAACTGCAAACCAGAAAAGGCCGCCATTCACTTTGCACAGCAATTAGAATATCAATTATTGAATAAATGGCATGGTATAAACAAGATAAACTTAAATATTTTCAGAAAAATGATGAAATCATATATATAATATCAAATCATGAGCGTAGTAATTTTTGTTTGGGATCCAATACAAATTAATTATAAACAACTGCCACGTTCATTACTGGAAGAAAAAAAACTATTTTCAGTTACTTTTAGTATTATTTATCACTACTAACTTAACAGAGCAACCCAAAACGGCCGCCGCTCACTTCGCAGAGCAACTAGACTATTATTAGATGAATCAATGTGGTATTATAAACAAATAAATTTAAATATTTCTCATATATATATGAGAAATTATGTGGCTAGTGACTTTTTTTTGAATCATGCAAACTAATTAAAATCAATTGCCACTATTCTTTACATGATGAAACAATTTTAATATTTTTTTTATTTTTTTATATCAAAATTACATAAAAAAATTATTACATTTAAAATAAATATTATTTTTTTAATAAACAATATTATTTTATATTTTATTAATGTGTTTTATTAAATGTATATATATATTTTTTAAATATATATATATATATATATATATATATATATATATATATATATATATATATTTCAATTATATTATTTTATTGAAAAAGGTGAGTGATCAAACTTGTTAGGGGTTGTTTGAAAAAAAGTTCATCGTCAAGTTATTGTGGTTATGTAGTATTCATGCTTAACTGTAACTTATTTATAAGAAGAACATGATTATTGTCTTGGGGTCATGTTTTTAGACACTATCATCTCTCTCAATGCTCTAGGATCTTAACATACAATATCAAACCCTAGTGAATCTCGAAAGGAATAGTGGTAAATATGAAAGCCTAGTGAGTATGAAAGCTTAGAGTTTTTCATAAAGTAAGAATGGCAGAGTAAAATATATGAATGAAGAAAATCATGAAAAGGTGCCAAAAAAAAATTCATGGAATGCAATTATGACAATGAAGAATGATGCCCACTAAATTTATAGAAGATGTGCTAATGGGACTAGGTGGTGTTGAAAAGTCGGGATCGAGCAATACTCGAGAAAGATATAGTGAAGGTATGCATCCAAGCTAGATAAAAAGTTGAGAGAGTTGTAGTATGGATGTGAGAAAAGAAAGCGGGATATGGAATAAATGGAGTAGTAAAGTGAAGTAGTCAATGTTTGATGTGCTGAATATCTTAAGGGGTTTTTTGTCTGAGAATTTCCACTAGGAAGTTGTAAGACCTAATGTTTAGAGAAACATTTTGAGCGGAACATGCATAGTTGTAAGGCCTTAAGAGCTTGCTTAGGCATGCATGCGGTGTAAGTGGTGCATGGAGTCATCGAGATGTGGAATGGACTAGTTCGAGAGATACGATGGTGGTAGAGGCATAATGGTATCCCTAGCTTGAGGTGGGGAGAGCGGGCGAGGGAGAGAGAGGGAATGTGAAAAAATCGATTTGAGGCGAGTTCATGAGTGGGGATAGGTCCAATCTCCCGGAGTCAGGAGTTTAAAGTGGGGATTGATTAAAGGGTTGTTTGAGTAAAATTGACTACGGGTCGAGTTACTTAATGGTTTTTGGCTCCAAGTATATGTGCACCCATGGTTTTCCCGATGGTATTCTTATTTTATGTAGCTTATGTACAAGCTAAAAAATCTCCGTGATTATTGTCTTGTTGTACGATAATAAAAAAATAATGGTGTCTCTAAACACCACCATCTCTCTCGATGCTCCGTGATCCTAATAGCTCGACTCTTGCTAACTAGAATTATCTTTTTTTCCCTTGACCAATGCTAAGAAGAAAATAAAAATTGCAAAAATAAGAACTAATTCTCATGAGCTTCGAAGTGAGGGAAACAATGTGTTGGTTTATTCCCAAAAACACCCTGGGATGAAATAATTTGTCACCTTTGCGATATTAAGAGGGTTGAAGATGAAACACACTTTCTCTTAGATTGCTCGAGCTCTTACTCACACTCATTCTCATTTCCATAAAAACAAAATCCACTGAAGCCTTCTGACTTGTTAAGTCAACAAAACTATAATGATATGGGAGCACTTATTTGCCTTCATTTTTATTATAGAAATAAAATCATTAAAAGAGTCACAATTAATCTCTTACTCTCTTAAGTTCAAGTAGAACACATTTTTTCTAAGTGTAGGGTTAATCGGATTGATCTAGGCGGAAGTTAATACCAGATTGGTCTAAGTGGAGAGGGTTAATCATCATCATTGTCATCATCATGAAAAGGTTTTGTTTATAATTTATATGCCAAAATATTCACTTTTTATTAATGTTTGTAATTGTTATATTTAAGGGGCTTCCATGTGGTGATTTAAATCGGGTTGGGGCTTAATACGCCCTCCCATGACTATTATCTTCGCATGTCATCCACCCAAGGGACATTTTATGGGGTATCTACTCCCAAGGAAGGGGAGGCCTCAACCCCTAGGGAAAAATTATGCTATGTATTGTCCCTTAGATGTGTAAACTCTCTAAAATGTCCTTCATTCCTAGCTAGTGGTGCTTCCTCCTCCTTATATTTCTTCTTCCATCTGCTCTAATCTTCGCCCACCATGTGTCTAGAATGTCACATGGTTGCTTGGGTGGAGTTGCCTCGATCCTTATCATTGAGTTTCACCACTCCAATTGTCATTTTCGAGAGAGAGAAGGTGCGGTCCTAAATTTGATGTTGGTGCGAGTTGAATGCCACATTGTTGCATGGCATATCCTTTTCATGGGGGCCTTATCGCAACTCCCTCTCATCTAAGCCCTAGTTCATGTGACATATTGTTCCCTTTCACAACTATGATGCACAAAGATCTCATTTTCAAAGTGGAAATGGGTACATTTGTGCACTTCAATGGAATCTAGGGCACACCTTCATCACATAATATTAATTTGTAGCTTCCATGCCCGGCTATGCCCTTGGACATACAAGAGGAAATTCATCTTGTGGAGGAAGAAATATGTGCTTGAAAGACAAAGTCCCGCTCCTAATTCGAGATGTCATGGCTACCATTTCACCTTAGGGTTCTTGATCTACGGGTAATTCACGGTGCCAACAAAATCACTATATGTTTTATTGTTTATTTATATTGGTTGTTGCTAAGAAAAAAATCTAGTAGAGTAGGAGAGAGTACGGGGTCGATATTTTACATAGGTTAGACAAACTTAGAGACCTCATGCTTGATGTGCAAGGCTAGCTAGTAAAGCTAGCTACTGGTTATTCATCCACCATGCAAGGTTTAGGGAATAGCTTATCAACCTAGATGCTTCTTCATTATCATCTTAATACTATAATTCTTTGTAATTTCATCTCATTTTATTTCCTTGTATATTCATCTCCTCACTTGCTACTTCAATTAACACTCAAAGCTATAATCATGATTATCCTTGAACTCAATTTTTAGTTAAATATTCCTATTGGATCAAACTTTGTAGTGAGATAAGGCTTCTCTTTTTGTCTATTGCTACTAGTTTCCCACTTGGTGGAACTCACTGCTGTGTTAATATTGGTCACTCAATTAATCTTGTTATTTTTTGACTCTTGAAGTTCTTCTTCTTCTTTTTTCTTTTTCTTTTTTGATTTCGAAAGTGAAAAAGACAATAATTTAGTATTATATGTAAATATTTGTTATTACCATTAAAATATAGCTTATAAAAAAAATATTACATGTTAATTCATAATATATATTGAAAAAAATTACATCTTAAAAAAAATGAAAAGTAAAAAATACGAGATAAATATTTTATACATGCTTATAACTTTCTTACAATAAGAAACCATGTTTTATATATAGAGAATAATTATTTATATTCTTAGTCATTGTAATTTTATATTCAAAAGTAATTGACAAGTATATAGATACTTAATATTTACTATACACACCTATTTTTTTCAATAGATACCACATGTATTTGATATTAAAAAGTAAATTATAAAATTCTAATTTAAAAATAATTAGAGAATTATACTCAATAATTAATACTTACTATAAATCTCTCTTTTTTTTAATAGATACTACATGCATATGATATAACAGTAAGTTATAAAATTATAAAACAAGTCAATACGAAGGGCAAGCGTCACTATCTATCAACATTAAAGTTTTACCAACATAAAAAAAATTAAATCATGTACTCCTAACGAATGTATTATCCACATCACTTCACTATACATTCTTGGACATAGTAAAAGCGCATTAATATTATCATTACGCTTCTTTTCTCCATACAATTTAAATTTGATTAAACCATGTTATACGAACAAATTCGATTTGCACACAATATGGTTTGGCTTTTACACATGTTTAACTAATATATGGTATTGGCACATATATGCTATATGGTGGTTCGAACCCATGGAGCTTGCTACCATCTTTGTCTTATTAAATGAATTGGCATTTAATGGTGGTCTTGAAACGCCGCTCCACTTGGCTTTGAATGTGGTCATTTATGTGTGGTCTTTCCGGATCGTGCGGAAAGTTACATGTGTCCGGATCTCCTCGGGATCTCTGCTTTTCCCTCCAAAGAGTGGGGACGACTTTGGCGCTCTCTACGATTTCACTATGAGTTGGGGAGGGTTTTGCGACTCGGGCACGGTTGAGGCCTACGGGGAGCACTGTAACTGAGCGTCCCCCATGGTTGATTTCACAAAGAGTGCTCTACGCATTTGCTTCATCATTTGAACTCTTATTTTACGGGTTACTCTCGACTTGGTTTCTCGCTTCACTTCACTTATAAAATAGCGCAGGGTTTGTTGTTCGGCTGCACCACTCACTGATCTCCTTGCTAGTTGTTTTCGTTTTTTGTGTTTTCTCTAGTTTTGTGTTTAACATTTTTTTACGATTTACCTCTACACAAGTTTATTATAATGGTGCGTAATATTGTCTTTGACATAGTAGCGCACACTGAGCGGACTACCTGTCGGGAGTTATAGGCACCTTCCCGGCGTCAGTAAGTAAACTTCTCCATTGAACCATTTTCGTGTTTCTGTACTTTGTAAATCAAAATTCTTGCCTGTATCGTTTATCATGGTCTAATCTCGGCTCGCTTTATCATTTTCATGTACGCCTACACTTTGAGAAGGTTCGGCGAATTCTGCCGCTACGAGGATCCAATTTTCATCTTTACACGGGTATAAATGTTAAGAGGTTTGGTTTGCCATGCTATTTAATACTATTGAACCCTACGGCTATTGTTTTTGCTAATGAATACTCCTCCAACTCTTCCGCGGTGCGAGAGTCGAACCCTCGCTTCTAAAGTTTAGCACGGAAAAACCCTCGAGCTGTCGGGCGACAACGCTTTACGCTTCACAGCACGGGTACATGACTTCGTGTTTTTGATGGCGAAGCCCTCTCCCACACATCGAAGCTTAGATGTCTACGCTTACTGAGAATACTCCATCCTTGTTTTTTGACATGGCTTGTCCACGCAGCTAAAAAGTTATTTTTTTGGTTTTTCGATATACTACGATGTCGTGGGACGACAGGTAGTTTACTATACTTAGTAAACACTCTACGCATTGCATTTTGGGTTCCATTCGTAGACGGAACTACCGAAATAAACCTAACTCTTATTTAATATATGTATATTTCAAAAATTCGAGTCTTTGTCGGCCAACGATAGTAGAGTTTAGAGTCGATTTGTTTTATTTTGTGCTACGGTTCTTACTTATGGATCTACTTTCGTTTGTAAATATTGTTTTACCTACTGTTCATTGAGTTCCGGAAAAAACGATCTTGAGCAATTCTAACGCTACGCGATCCGGCGTTTTTGATGCGATGTGCCCTTATTTATATCTCTCACGTATATAAGTTGCAGCTCAGAGCTTTTCCGGTCTTGCATGCACAAAAAATCATTGGTTTAACGTAGCTTTATTTTACTTTCTTGTCACTCAGGGAGAATAGGTTGCATACCACTCACCGCTCTTCGGAAGTGTACGGCTTTGTTGGAACTATTTACTTGTCTGTGTCTATCATTTACATGCATACATGTTTACCTATCTTGATGACTGCACTGCGGGTGTTGTGAGATGGAAGTCTCGGTGAGCTTTGACCTACCGACTATGTTATACAAAGATTATGTATAGCCATTATGCTAGTTTATATGTTTCTTCTTCTATTTTTTAATCTCTAGTGTAGCAGCCTTCTATATTTATATGACCGGCTCTTGTTCTGCTGCTATATATTAGAATTTTCTCTTTCTTTCTTAATCACAGCAATCATCAAGCATAACAACAACTTTTATTACGTATTAGACTACTAAACAGAGTAGAAAAAACGAGCGGAATTTATATTCTAAAATAACGGTTTTCTGAGATTTTACGGTAAGAATACAATAGATAGAATTCTCTCACGGACTTCATTTACTTTACTGTCCCAATAACACCAATTCTTCATGTAAACTTTATAAGCTAACGAGGACTACTCTGCCAAAAAATTCTTCAATGATAGAGTTACTTCCAAGATTTACAATTAAATAAATATACAATGCTCAAAAATACTTATACTGTATACACGAAGCTTAGTTTGTTGTCCACCCAACCTTCGAGGAGGCTATTACGTCCCCCACTTGCCCCCTAGCCCCGGAATTCTAGATGGTGCCACGGGCAACAATACGGAAACTTTTACTGTTGTGACCTCTAGAATGGCCAATCCGGGTCACAAAAGCGGTGTGCGGCTCTCTAGGGTTGCGATAAGCTATTTTCAAGTCTGGACTCCTCCGGCTCAAGAAAATACTTCACCCTCCTTGCTTTCAGAAAACAAAAACCAAAATAGTAAGAACCACACTTCCCTCTCACTGGGTTTTCCTTTATCCCTGGAGGGGTAGGTATTGTTTTCAAGCTGTTCCCAACCACACTCTATTCTTGGAAACTTTTACCGGCTGACTTCAAAAGATTTTACCTTTAATTATTTAATCCTCCTACTTTAATTATTCTTAATAAAAGTAATTTGTTTGTGTTTTTCCTTTAAAATACTACTAATAAAGCTTCAAGTCTTTTTCCTTAGAAGAAAAATTAAAATAATAAAAAGTCTTTAACTAGTTAATACTAGTTAACCTTTATGAAAATTTGTTACATCCTCCCCTCACTGAAGCTTAACACGAGTCCTCGGTGCCTCGGCTGATCTTGTGAAAATTTATAGGGTAGGCTTCGCATAAAGTTCTCATCCTCCCAAGTAGCTTCATCCCAGGTACGAAGTGCTTCCTTTGTACTTTTACCTAGATGATTGCTCAAGCTATGGAACTCAATTTCTCTTCTGTCAAGTATGCGTTGCGGCTGCGACCGGAAACTCGTCGTCGGTTCTACAGAAAAACAAGTATTTTCGAGTCGGCACTACAACAATTATTCAAAACCTTACGTTAGGATTTCCTATCCCTTTTTTCTAGCTGAATATTTTTCCAATGAATCACATGTCTTTCATCATGTACATATACGCTTCGGTAAGGACACATGGAATACATTGTGTACTTGAATGTGTGTGCAGGTAAAGGCTAGTTTATAAGCTACTTTTTGGTCCCACCCTCTCCGGTATTTGGGGAAAGGTCCACAATATCGGGGAGCCAATTTGGCACGGAAGTCCATCTCATGGTACTCCTTTTGGGCTTAATTCTTACGTATACATGCTCTCCTACGGTGAACTCACGGTAGGATCTTTTTCTTATGCTGTGTACATCTTTTGTACTGTCTGCCTTGGCCCTTTAAATTTTGCTTTATCCTTTTAACTTCATCTTCCGTTTCAGCTAACATTTAGAGTCCCAACAATAATTTTGTTTTGCAGGCTTTGCTCTGGTTATGGAGTGTACGGCATTGCCTTCGAGTACAATTCCTCAAAGGGACTCATTTTTAAGATTCATGATACCCATTGTTGTAGGCAAATTCCACGAGATGTAAATAATATTCCCATTTAACAGTTGTTACATCACATACATGCGCGACATGTCTTCTGAACTTAGTTTTACTGCGCTCGTACGCCTTTATCGGTTTGAGGATGATAGGCAATACTAAAGTGCATCGAGTTCCCAGGAGCGTAAACAGGAGTTTTCCCGAGAATGCGGATGTAAACTTAACATCCCGATACGGCAAATTACGGTTTTAGGTATGCCATGCATGACCTAAAAATTTCCTTCATAAATATATACGCTGATACTGCACCGTCTTGTATGTAGATTGTATTGAGTATGAAAATGGGCGGTTACTGTCTTGTCATACTACCACCATGATGGAATCATTTTTCTTCCTCATTCGTGGTAGTCCGTTGATAAAAATCCAAGGAGATAACCTCCCACTTCCATTCGAGGGGATGGGTATGAGTGCTGTAATAGTCCGGCGAGGATGCTTGATGCTCACTTTAACACTGTTGACATTCCAAACATTTGCTTAGATATTCGACAATGTTCTTTTGCATACTGACCAATAGTATACTTTGCGTATGGCAATGAGCATTTTACGATAACCCGGATAGCGACGCATAATTCATGCGGTGATATTCATTCAAAATTAACTCTTTAATGTTTGGTACGGTTAGGTACATAGATTCTTACAAATTGGAAGGAATCGATATATGTTCTTTGTTTTTTCCAGAATCGAGGGACTTGCCTTGCACATTGTCCTCCATCTGCTAATCACAGATATTGATATTCAGGTCTTTACTAGCGACTGTCTGTCTTTTAAGCTGTTCCAACGGTTGGCTTGTTAGTTGATTGAAGTATAAGGCATAAATATCATGCACGATTTCACCTTTCAAAGCATACTACCTTACTCGGTTTTCCTTCCCCTTAACAGTATTGGATTTCCATATCAAATTCACTCGAGAAAAGGCGTTCCATCTTGTATCGAGAATTTAAATACGCACCACTTGAAATAATTTGTCAAGCGCTATGATATGTTTTAAGTATGAATCTTTTACCCGAGCGGGTAATGTCTCCATACTCGGAGAGCATGCACACTACTTTGTGAGCTCAAGTCATAAATGAGAATATTTTTGTTCATGTTCCTATCAACTTCCTAGACTCGTAGGCTACCACTTTGCCTTCTGGGTTAATATTGCACCTACTCCTTCCTTGCTGCGGCATCGGGTGCAAACCTCATAAGTCCTTTAAAGGGTTAGCTACCTTCAACACGTGGTCTTTGAGGTTAGGGAGTTGTTTCGGTTTTTCAAAGTTGCTACGACATTCTTTTGTCGATTTAAAAGGCCTTCCCTTTTTACGCGGAGATGTAATGGGAAAAGCAATCTTAGAAAATCCTTCTATAAATCTTCTATAATATCCGACTAGTCCCATAAATGATATAATGTCTGCTACATTAAGGTACACTTGCCATTCCATAATATTTTGATCTTCTCGGAAGGTCTCTGAATATCCCCTCGGTCGATATAACATGTCCCAAATATTGGATTTCGATTTAAAGAAATCAACTTGCTAAACTTGGCATAAAGCTGATATTTCCTCGGGCACTTCTAAAAACTATTACGAGATTCTCTTTATGTTCTTCCTCGCTTTTTGAATATACCAGGTAAGTCATCTGTGAAAATAAGCACAAAATTATCAAAAAGCGATGAAATATGCCATTCATCGATCTCATGAAGGATTCTTCGGTGCGTTTGTCAAGCGAAGGGAGCGGCACACGAATTCATAATGCCCATAACGATGTGCGGAATGCGTGCTGTCTGACGATGTCCTCTATCCTTGATCCGAGATACTGATGATACCGGATCTTAAATCTATCTTAGAGAACACCTTAGCCCCTCTCACTTGATCAAACGGGTCATCGATTCTTGGTAAGGGAGTATTTGTTCTTAGCCGTCAACTTATTCGAACTTTGTCGATGAGTCCATGCACATGCGTATGGTTCCGTCTTCAGTATAAATTTATTTCGAATAATGAAGATTTATTCACGAGATTAACTTTGATCATACAAAAATTCAATTTCTAACATAACACATAATCTCTTCTACAAATTAATCATCACATGCGGAAAAATAAAACAAGCGGTAGAACATGCAATTCACACACATAGAACGCGACGTGACATGTATAGGGGAAATCTTATAGCTGAAAACTGACTATATGTATCATATAATGGATGAAAACATGTAACTTTACACAATACACAATACTCCTCACAAGTACTCGGTCTCTTTGTCTCCAAAGCTTCTACACACAAAAACTAGCTCGGTTTGAACCGATCACGGGTTCAAAAACTCCTCCACTAGTGCCTGCCACCTCTCTGCGCCAATCCAAAAGGAGAGAGATGGGCTGAACCAATTCGAATCTCCCTCTTGATTGAACTGACTACAATCATCATTGGCATACTCATCCCTTTGATTGTGCAAATCTCATGCACAACTAATGTACTGAGCTATAGGCTCTTTCACCTATCTCTTGCACTAGATCTGCACTTTGAACTGTACATGCGAGTTAGCGATGTGTTCTTTTAGTTGAATAATGAGTTAATAATTAGTGAATTAATTAATAATTAATTCACACCACTCATCTCTAGTGCTTATTAGCCGGTTAAACTAAATGCAACAACTAAGTTAAACGAACACAACTCCATCTATACATCTCATCCAACTCCACCAAACTACGCACATGAGTCTAGCGAAGTCAACCATGCAATAGCTCAACTAACCCATAGGAAATTCGAATTTCCTTCTTCGGCCTACATGTGCCACATACGCCAGCTCGGCGCGAAGTGCTCGAGAGGATAAGATAAATTTTATAGTCCAAATATTATTAAGAGCAAATAATATTAGAAACATTTCTGTAGCTAAGCGAGTCTAAAAATAGACTTCGACCTAAATGTACTAAAAATAGATGTCCATCTATTTTTACCAACTTGACCAATCATCCCAGAAATAGCATCACTGTGACTCCTGAGACCATGCTCCATATGTCTAAAAATAGACTTTTCGACAAAAATCACATGTGTGGTCCCCACCTAGTTTAGGGTGATCACTTTCCAACTAGGATCGGGGAAAGATGTTTTAGGAGGCCTCCTTCACTATTTCTTGTTGCCCATTTTTCAACACTCCCCTCTCAACAAGAAAGGAGATAGTACTTTTGCATGCGATCATGCAACTCCATGCATTCACCTACTGCCAACCTTCACAAGCGCCATGCAACTCCATGCATGCGACATGCGACTCCATGCATTCGCCATGCACCCTTTGCATGTTCCCATGCAAACTCATGCATGCACCATGCACACTCCATGCATGCGCCATGCACCCTTTGCATGCAACATCTTCGAGCGTGAATAGGCTCCAAACAACTCAATCGATCGCAGTGCATCTAGCATGTCTATCATCGAAAGTCTTCGAGCCTGCTGGCTTAGCTCACGCACATGTCATCGGGAACCAGCTATGCATTTTGTTGAACTCTTTGCACCCATGCACTCTTGCACTTCTTTGTATCGACTACGATCCCAGCGCTCCCGATGTCAACAACTGTCACTTTGATACGCACGCATCAATCCAGGCTGATGCACTCTTGTTGCGCTATGGGCACCTCGTAGCCGAGGTTCAACTCATCGAGATCCACACCATCTCCATGAATCCTACCCAGAAATCTCCTCTTGGGATTAATCATGCATGTCGCCCCACCTCTCACCTAGTGGTATAGTTTCGCATGCACTCCCTTTGCCCATACGGCACGAAATTTCTCTTTCGCATGAGTGGTTTCTCCACTCACATGATCCTCTTGTAGTGCACTCCACACCCGAGGGTTCACTTTCACATGCATCTAGACTTGCTCCCTCTCGAGCTTAGGTTGCATGTCTTTCTCCGCTTCCCAACAGGTAGGAAATTCCCGTAGACATCCCATCTACTTCAAGTCTATAGAGATTCTTTTCTCGAATCCCAACCTTCTTGACTTACGTCCGTTTGCCTTGTGCTTGGGAAGGAAAAATTTTCCTTCTACTAAAGACAACTTCATACCCTTTATCCTCTAACATTACGACCGAGATCGGGATTCTTTGTTAGACACTGGTACATGCAATACATCTTGTAAAGAGCATGAGTTTACGACTCCCTACGAAAGGTTATGGTACCAATGCCGGTCGCATTGTATCGTCCACCGTCGCCCAACTCAACATGCATGCGGAGACCTTTCCTCCACCAAGTCCTTTGAAAAGGTTCACATCTCCCCCGATCATGTGAAAGGAAGCGCCACTATCAAAGTACCACACCGATCCCAATGCACTAGACAGACATGCATGCGATCAACTGAGAAGTCGACTCAAATTGCGAGGCGAGAGCCTCACCCATGTGCACGACTCCGGCTGACTTTCGCTTGTTCTTCTTCTTCTTTGGGGAAATTCGTGGCGTAATGTCCATGAGTCGTGACGTGAAAACACTTCACTTTGGACATGTCACACTCTTTACGTACTGCACCGGATTGAGAAGCCTTCTCCTTGCCCTTCCCCTTCCTTGCTTTTTGGCGACCAAAGCGCGAGCTTCTCTCATCGAGATGCCGCGCAGTGAAGATCCATCCACTGATATTCGTCGGATCTCCTCTTGCACCGGATCAAACCACGGTCTTTCCCATCGAGGCAATTTCTCCCGACCCATTGACACTATCTTGATATGCATGCCAGCACTTTTCGAGAAGACCCGGGAGAGCCAAGCTCACCAATTCCTCATCCTCCACCAGTCACTCCCACGCTTCCCAACTCGTCACACGCATTGGTGAACCTCGTGAGGTGCTTGGGGATGCTCTCTCCCTTTCTCCATCTTGATGTTTCGAGTCTATCCTCGAGCGCCGGCTTCCTGCAGTCGCTCTTGCTCGGGTATAGATCCGTCGAGGCTTTCCACATCAAATATGGAGGAGAAGCTTCCTATACGAGGCTAGACACGATGTGATCCTTTACGCCCTCCAACGGGATCCTTCGACATTTTGCTTGTTTCTTTTGCCATGCTTCTAGCAATGACATACGATCGTGAAGCGACTTTGGAATCTCTTTCTCCCACGAATTCCAACGGCCATTGTCATCTAATACGACCTCCATGCGGTATTTCCATGCAACATAATCGGCTGCCTTCAAGGCATATTCTAATCGCAATCTGTTTGAAAGACATTTCGCCTCGGCACTTTGAACACAAATCTACAGAATTCGAATTTCACCACCGGCTGATAACTCAACGCTTCCGATCTACACTTGAGAACAAATTATTTCCAAATCGGAGAGATTATTTTGCATGGGCATTTACCGAGACCTTTCACCTTCAAAGAAGGATGAATCAGAGGCTATCGCGGCCATATACCCAGGATGCTATACGAAATAAAATGCAATCACACGTAATAGATCTTGATGATTAATTTTGCTGCGATACCATGTATAAATTTTCATTGAATAATGAATATTTATTCACCGAGATTAACTTTGATCATACAAAAAATTTGATTTCGTGCATAACACATAATCTCTTCTACAAATTAATCATCACATACGGAAAATAAAACAAGCGGTAGAACATCAATTCACACACACATGGAAACGTGGCACTGTATGGGAGAAAAGCTTATAGCTAGAAAACCCCCCGGCTATATGTATCATATAATGGATGAGAAACATGTAAATTTACACAATACACAATACTCCTCACAGAAGTACTCGATGTCTGTCTCCAAAATCTACACACAAAACTAGCTCGGTGTGAACCGATCACGGGTTCAAAACTCCTCCACTAGATGTGCTGCCTCTCTAGCGCAATCCAAAAGGAGAGGATAGGCTGAACCAGTCGAATTCCTCTTGATTGAACGACACAATCATCATTGGCATACTCATCAGCGGTTGTGCAAATCTCACATCTTACAACTAATGTACAAGCTGACCAGTGGCTCTTTTCACCTATCTCTATGCACTAGTACTGCCTTTGATGCCACGTAGCCTTTGAGTTAGCGATGTGTTCTTTTAGTTGAATAATGATTTAATAATTAGTGAATTAATTAATAATTAATTCACCACTCATCTCTAGTGTATTAGCTAGATTAAACTAAATACAACAACTAAGTTAAACCGAACACAACTCCATCAAGCTGTGTCTCATCAACTCCACCAAACTCGGCCACATGAGTTCTAAGCTGAAGTCAACCATGCAATAGCTCAACTAACCCATAGAAATTCGAATTTCCTTCTTCACGAGTGCATGTGCCACATACGTAGCTCGGGCGAAGTGCTCGAGAGGATAAGATAAATTTTATAGTCCGAAATATTATTAAGAGCAAATAATATTAAATTGTTCTATTTTTAGCTAGAGCAGTCTCAAAAATAGACTTCGACCTAAATGTCTAAAAATAGATGTCCATCTATTTTTTTACCAACTTGACCAATCATCCAAAGAATAGCATCCCGCAACTCCTAGACCATGCTCTATATGTCTAAAAATAGACATAGTCTAAAAATAGACTTTGTCGACCAAAAAATCACATGTGTGTGTGGTCCCCACCTAGTTTAGGTGATCACTTTCCAACTAGGATCAGGAAAGATGTTTCAGGAGGCCTCCTTCACTATTTCTTGTTGCCATTTTCAACACTTTCTTCTTAACAAAAAGAACTGGTGCTCCCCAAGGAGACACACTTGGGCGGATGTAGCCTGTGTCCATTAATTCTTGTAACTGCATCTTTAGCTCTGTTAACTCTAGGACATTCATTCTATAGGGCGCTCTTGATACTAGAGTGGCTCCCGGCAGCAATTCAATGGTGAAATCAATATCCCTTTTGGGTGGCAATCCTGGAATGTTTTTTGGAAACACATCCAAGAATTCCTATACCACAGGAATTGTTGAAAATGCAGCAAGATGATAGAGCTTAGTGAAATGAAGTCGCCTTCACTAAGTGGGCCCGCAGGCAAATACTGGCGCAAAGTCTGTTTTTAGACTATGTCTATTTTTAGACATATGGAGCATGGTCCGGGGGATGCGGTATGTTATTCTTGGAGTATTGTTCATGTTGGTAAAAATAGATGGACCCTGTATTAGACCTGTAGGTCGAAGTCTATTTTTGAAGCTGCCTCTCACTAAAATGAGAAGTCAAATATTATTTACCCTTAATAATATTTGGACTCTACGCTCGATTTACTCTCTTGGAGCACTTCGATTCCGAGCACTTGGAAGTGGCTCATGCATCGAGCGAGGAGAATTCTACGCTATTCTGGGGGTTTGGTGAGCTCATGCATGGTTGACTTCGGTGCAAGACTTTTCGGTGGCCGGAGTTTGGTGGAGTTAATGAGACAGTCTGAGTGGAAGTTGTGTTTGGTTTAACTTAGTTGGCTAGATTGAATTAGTTTAACTAGCTAATCAACTAGTAATGAGTGGAGTGAATTAAATATTATTTAATTCATTAATTAGTAACTCATTATTCAACTCAAGAACACATCAGTTCACTACCGGTGCATAACGGGACGGTTCGATGGGACGGCTTTTAGAGGTAGATGAAAGGGTGGAGTGTAGCTATCGATCGGCGACATCGGGTTGTGCATGCAGATTTTACACCGTACTTGGAGGAATTTCCCATGATGGTTACTTGTTGTCAAGCTAAGGAAGATTAGAACCTTGGATCTCTATTTAGGGCAGGCCATGATTTTAGCGCAATAGAGGCAAGTCAATTAGTGGTGAGTTTTGAACTTTGTGACTTTGTTCAAAACCAAGCTAGTTTGTGTGTAACTTTATGAGGAAAGTCGCGCGAGTACTTGTAGGGAAGCTGTTATCTTGAGTTGTTACATGATCTCTCCATTATAATATACACAATAGTGCACGGGGTTTTTAGGCTATAAAAAGCTTTCCCCCATACATCTTGTGTTAATGTGTATGATGAATTGATGTGCTATCATCGCTTGTTTTATTTCCGCATGTGTGATGATGCGAGTGGAAGAGATTATGTGTTGCATATGAATTCAAATTGATATGTGATCGAGGATAGTCTCGGTGAATAATTAATCATTATTCGGCAAATTTCTACAGGGAATATCCTCCATTATTAGGAGCTTTTTTCCTTGGAATCGCATATCCCACTTGAATGGCATCACATACGACATCCTTTCCGAGGATACACTTGCCCCGATTGAGAGAGGTTTGTTATGGGACGTAGTTATGCCTGGCTTTTTAATTCCTTGAATTTTTCTTACAGCGTACCATCTTGCATTCTAATATGAATAACCTTTTCCTTACGGTACACTAAGGCCCGGTGTCCTTCCCAACCAATCCATGCCCAGTGACACGTCATATGACCCCAAAGGTAAGACATTTAAGTCCACTTGTAAGCATGTTGATATCTGCTATTTCTAAGACACGATTAGGAATTTTACGCCGATTACTTTACGCTTTGCCTCGGTAGCTAATTGAACTAACCGAGGAGTTTTTTGAATTGCAACTGCTCTTTTAAGTTGCATGACTCCACTACTTTAGGACTTACATAGCTTAAGCTTGCTCCGAAGATCTATTAAAATTGAAACGATTTGGTCGGTATAGTACCTTCCGGTTCAATCATCGTGAAAGTGGAAATCGACACTGTCGATCTTCAAGGAGGTGCATTTATGCGAGTACATTACGCGCCATCATCTCCTGCGTAGATGCCTCTTGTATATTTTCTCTTTGTCTCACTTTTGTTTCGTTAGAGGAAAAATTTTTATAGTGATAGAGCACTCTCACGGCCCTGACCTTTGTGGGGGAGAAGTTTTGAAATACTGACTCCCGATGGAAACTTCTTTGGATGCTTACGTGGGCTTCTCCTCTTGCTAGCCACTTAATTCTTTGATGATTTTTTACCAAAGCATTTCTGCGGTGGCGTGCATGCTTTGAACCTTTAAAAATTCTTTTGCTTTTACTACCTTTGAAAGTAGAAGTATTTTTCGGGTTCTTCCTTGGGCTGCTGACTTTTTTCCTCCTTCCCCCTTGGTTTTATTTTGTTGATAACACATTCTTGCCTTATGAGATATCCTCATCCATGAGTGCTGCGCGGATTAACTGAGATTCTACTCCCAGCTCTCTCATGTGAGCGGTGTTGCTTAGGGAACCTTTTAACCTTGGCTTTTTCTTCACGAAGGTAAGGTACGTAACACAACAAGGAGGTAAATTTTGTGACATATTCATCCATGGTCATACTGTCCCAGCACGAAGATCATGGAATTCCTTAACCTTGTCATCATAAAACCTCTCTATCGAAATACTTGTCCTTAAAATATTTACAGAAACAATTCCAGGTCGATATCTAGCTCCTTGATATTGCGTCACGTTTTTCACCTCCTCCCACCACAGATTGGCTTTTTCTCGTAAGCGGTATATGTGCCAGTACGGCCCTTGATTTCTGTTGTACTCATATACACGAAAGTATTTATTTATATTGATCAACCATGCTTGACCACCTCTTAGCCTCACCATCAAATGTTGGTGGCTTGATCTTCTTCGAAACTCCCCTACTGAGTTCCATCTTTCTGCCTCTTAGGGACCTTCTTTGGTCAGATTCATTGCACGACTGCGCATCATTATAGTTCTTATTTTTTATCCTTTGAGAAGCACTCTTTTGGGTCCTTCTGTGGTGTGATTTCCGATTTGTTGTTCCTCTTGTTACGTAGACATTTCTTTCTCCATGCTGCAGGGATGCCCATCTCTTGATTTTGTTTGTCGGACAAACTTTTTAAGATCCTTTCTTGGTCTTGCAGCATCGACCTCTCATTGTCCTTAGAACTCTCACCATCTCTTCTTGTAGTTGTTGCCCCTATGTTGATAAGAATACGGTTTGTTGCTACTTTTGTACCTCCGGTCAATTGGTGGTGGTCTTTTGATGTTGTTCAACGAGTTAGTTGAACCCACATTTACGGATTCATGATTTGTTGGAGCTCTCGGTTGTGAGCGTGACGTTTCCCACTTCCCTCATGTCACGTGCTTCTTCTCGGTCACTGACTACACCTGCACGACTTCCTTGTTAGTAGACTCTTAGGATCCCGGTGTAGCAACGAGCTGCTGATACCACTTGTCACATATATCAACAGTTAAAAGTTTTACCAACATAAAAAATAAAAATAAAAAATCATGTATTCCTAACGGTATTATCCACATCCTTTCACTTCACATTACTTGGACGAGTAAAGTAAAAGCGCATTAATATTATCGTTATTGCTTCTTTTCTCCATACAAATTAAATTTGATTAAACCATGCTATACGGAAACAAATTAGGATGCATACACAACTATGGTTTGGCTTTTACACATGTTTAACTAATATATGGTATTGGCACATATATGCTATACTGTTGATTCGAACCCATGGAGCTTGCGCCATTCGCTCTTATTAAATGAATTGGCATTTAATGGTGGTCTTGAAAACGTCACTCCACTTGGATTTGAATGTGGTCATTTATGTGTGATCTTTCCCGGAAGTGCGAGTTACATGTGTCCGGATCTCCTCGGGATACTTCTTTTCCCTCCAAAGAGTGGGATGACTTTGGCGCTCTCTCGCTGGATTTCAGCTGTGAGTTGGGGGAGGGTTTTCGACTCGTGCCATGATCGAGAGCACGGGGGCTTTGTAACTCGGCATCCCATGACCGATTTCACAAAATGCTCTACGCATTTGCTTACTTATTTAGAACTCTTAGTTTTCCTTTACTCTCGACTTGGTTTCTTTCACACTTCACTTATAAAATGACGGGTTTGTTGTTTCGTTTGCATCCACTCACGGTCTCCTTGCTAGTTGTTTTCATTTTTCGTGGTTTCTCTAGTTTTGTGTTTAACATTTCGTTACGGTTACCTCTACGGGTTGATTATAATGGTGCGTAATACTTGTCTTTGACATAGTAGCACTGGGCGAGACTACCTTCGGGAGTTATACGCACCTTCTGGCATCGTAAGTAAACTTTGTCATACGAACCCCATTTTCGTGTTTTCTACTTTGTAAATCAAAATTCTTGCTGCTTGCGTTTATCATGGTCTAATCTCGGCTCGCTTTATCATTTTCATGTACTGCCTGCACGGAAGGTTCGGTGAATTCTGCGCTACGAGATCAATTTTTCATCTTTTACACGGGTATAAGCGATCAAGAAGTTTGGTTTGCCATGTTTTGTTTAATACTATTGAACCACTGGCTATTGTTTTTTTGCTAATGAATATCTCCTCCAACTCTTCGCGGTACGAGGGTCGAACCCTCGCTTCTAAAGTTTAGCATGGCAAAACCCTCGAAATCTATCGGAGCTAACAACGCTTTCGCTTCGCAGCACGAGTACATGACTACTGTGTTTTTTATGGCGAAGGCCTCTCTCCACATCGAAGCTTAGATGTCTAGCTTACGAGAATACTCTAGTCCTTGTTTTGACTATGGCTTGTCCACGAGTCCAAAGTTATTTTACGGTTTTTCAATATACTACGATACGAGTGGACGACGATGAGTTTTACTATTTGCTTAGTAAACACTACGCATTGCATTTTGGGTTCCATTCGTGAACGAAACTACCGAAATAAACCTAACTCTTATTTAATATATGTATATTTTCAAAATTCGAGAGTCTTTGTACGACGACGATAGTAGAGTTGAGAGTCGGTTATTTATGCTACTGCGAGTTCTTACTTATGGATCTACTTTCGTTTTTAAATATTGTTTTACTATTGTTCATTTGGAGTTCCGGAAGAAAGCGGTCTTGAGATTCTAAGCTACGCGATCCGGCGTTTTGATGCGAAATGTGCCCTTATTTATATTTCTCTTTGTATATAAGTTTTGGTCGGGACTTTTCCCGGTCTTGCATGCACAAAAATCATTGGTTTAACGTAGCTTTATTTACTTTCTTGTCCTCCCAGGGAGAATAGGTTGCGCACCACTCACCACTCTTCGGAAGTGTACTGGCCTATTGGAGCCGTTTACTTATACTTGTGTCTATCATTTACATGCATACATGTTTACCTATCTTGATGACTACTAGTGTTATTTACGGAGATGCAAGTCTCGGTAGACTTTGACCTACCAACTATGTTAGCAAAGATTATGTATAGCCATTATCTTTGCGGTTTATATGTTTTCTTCTTCTATTGTTTAATCTACTGGGCTGTAGCCTTCTGTATTTATATGACGGCTCTTGTTCTCTTCTATATATTAGAATTTTCTCTTTCTTTCTTAATCTTTGTAATCATCGAAGCATAACAACAACTTTTATTACGTATTAGACTACTAAACAGGTATAAAAGCAGCTGAGAATTTATATTCTAAAATAACGAGTTTCATGAATTTTACGGTATAGAAGACAATAGATAGATTCTCTACAGAAATTCTCATTTACTTTCTATCCCACGATAACACCAATTACTGCATGTAAACTTTATAGCTAACAAACTACCTTGCCAACAATTCTTCGATGGTAGAGTTACTTCCAGAGATTTACAATTAAATAAATATACAATGCTCGGAAATACTTATACTGTATACACGAAGCTTAAAAGTGCACTATCCACCCAACCTTCAAGGAGAGGCTATTATGTCCCCCCACTTGCCCCCCTCAGCCCCGGAGTGCTGCGGATGGTGCCACGGGCAACGGTGGAAACTTTTACTACATTGTGACCTGCTTGGATGGCCCGATCCGGTCACAAACACGTAAATGCGGCTCTCTGGGGTTGCAAAAGCTACTTTCAAGCGGACTCCTCCGGTACCAAGAAAATACTTCACCCTCCTTACTCGAAGAAAACAAAAACCAAAGACGAACCCATTGCTTACATCTCCTGGGTTTTCCTTTTGTCCCTGGAGGGTGGTAAGCTGTTTTCAAGCACATTCCCAACCACCTCCTATTCTTGAAAACTTTTACCGGCGGCTTAAAAGATTTTACCTTTCATTATTTAATCCTCCTACTTTAATTATTCTTAATAAAGTAATTTGTTTGTGTTTTCCTTTAAAATATACAATAAAGCTTCACGGTCTTTTTCCTTAGCGAGAAAAATTAAAATAATAAAAAGCCTCTAACTAGTTAATACTAGTTAACCTTAATAATTTTGTTACGATGACAAGTGTGTTTTTCAAAAAAAATTAAAATTTATATAAATGTAAATAATAGTATTAATTTATATAAATGTAAATAATAGTATTAAAGATTAGTGTATATATTTAATTTGATTTTTGAATTTATATGTAGTGTCGATATATGGATATATATGTGAAATTTGCTTTTTCACAGAATTTTATATTTAGATATGTACTTTTTGAGAAATTTGATTTTTTTCTAATTGTTTCTATCACCTATCTATCACAACTTTCTTATTTTGAATGGATGTTTCCACTTCAAGCAAGTGTGACTCATTATGGAGACTATGATGAGAACTTCAATCTAATTTAACTAAATAAATAGTTGAAAGATTCAAAAATTGATAAATTAAATAAATGATCAAAAAAATTAAAATTATTAAAGAAAAATTATGTTCTAAAAACTAAAAATATATTAATAACTAATAGAAAAAGAGATAACTACAATATTACTCGAAAATACTTTTTTTTAACTATTATATTAATAGAAAATAGAAAAAAAAATAACTAAATATTAATGAAAATACTTATCAATTTTTTTAATATTAGTTTAATGATATTAATAGAAACTAAAATGAAGCTAGAAAGAAAAATTAAATAATTTTTTTTAAACTATTTAAATAAATATATATATTCATGATAATGAATAAATAAAGAATATAATATTAATAAGGATTATTTTTTTATTTTTTCATTCTTAATCTATATTATGAATAATTCATAATATAGGTTAGTTAAAAAAAAACTATTAATATTATATTATTTACTTATTAGTTAAGATTATGGCACTTATTACGGGTTTTAATTCTTTTCTTCAATCTTATTACAAGTTCACTCATCACATATTCAATTCCCTTCCATGATCTATAAAAAAATAAAAATAAATCTTATTAATATTATATTTTTTTATTTATTGGTTACAAAAAATATAAATCAATATATACATATTTCTTGTTTTTTTAAATCTATCAAAAATAAAATGTTGACAATTTAAAAAAAAATCTTATTTATTTTCTAAAGATGTGATAGATTATATAAATATCGGTAGAGGTTAATCACCATCATAATTTATTAGTTTAATTTAATTTTTATCTCTATTAATATTGTAAATTACTATTAAAAAAAATTACTAAATATTTTACTAATATTTAATTATCTCCTCCTCTACTAACATTTAATATCTTTATATTTCTATTTTTTTCTTCATTTAATATCATTAAATTTCTAACTTTTCTTTTATATATTTTTATTTGATTTATTAATTTTTCAATCTATTACCTATTTATCTGGTTGGACTTTCATTAGCCCCATTATGTTGGATGCAAAATAATCAATTCAAGCTATCCATATTGCAAAAACCTAAAGTAAAAAATTTGGTTTCCCTCAACTAGTAGATTGAAAAAGTTTAAACTCGCTTCAGAGCTTCAGCTGATCAGGGTGAACTCCTTATGACAAACGTTGAGCTTCAGCTGATCAGGGTGAACTCTACCAATGGAACAGCGTTGGAGGGCTGCTCTCTTTTGTGGCCTCCATTGTGTTTACGATGTGCCTGCATTCATTTTTTTAAGAATGCAAATGCACTACAAAATCACAGACACACCATCTCCAGCCACAAGAATATTAAAAGTCGCTGTGCCTTGGAGGAGGAGTTCACGGAATTTGTGTCAGTAGAAAAGAACGGGACAAACTTTATCGTTGGGGGATTCTGCGTGAAGGTGTTTGAAGCGTCCGTTAAACCACTCAATTATTCAGTCAATTACATCCCTTACCACTGGAGCTACGATGATATTATTCGCCAAATTGTGCTTAAGGTATGAGGTGTATGTTTTGTGTGAAGGAAGCACTTAAATTGTTCTCATGATTCTTAACGGCAGTACCCGAGTAGCAGCAAGCATCGCTCCAAACATTCTCATGCTTTTTTTTTGGTTAAAATATATAATTACTTCATCATGCAGAAGTTAGACGAAGGAGTTAAATGGAGTTAGTTGAGTTGGGTTACTGAGTTAGATTTGGAGAAGCGAGTTAAAGAGTGAGTTAAGCGAGTAGAATTAAGTCCCAGATTATGTGTGCAAGTGTTTTGCATGTTAATTAGATTAAATACCCTTCACGGGTTCATTGTGTTTTCAAGAGAGTAAGAAAGTTTTATGATTAGGAGTTTTGATGATTAATAGTGAAACGTGGCTCATTGTTCGTGTGTGAATTATTGCGTGTTATTTGTGTGATTGAATCTTACTGTCTCTCCAACAAATTCGGTATCGGTGGGAAGGATCGGGAGATACTGTGGACGACGCAGAACATGGCGAGGCCAAGAGCAAAAGCAGCAAGAAAAAAAAATTTATACATTCTTGCCCGCGGTCCGCACGTTTTTTAGTACACGACCTGCGGAAGTCCGCAGGGAAGGACCGCATCCTCTCCCAAAACGGAGCTGCCGGACCCTTGTACAAAGCTACGAAAATTCTGTTTTTTCCAGTTAAGAACGCAGCTTGCCTTCCACTCGGGGGTGCGGGACGCTGCTCAATACCACATTACACGGGCGGCGCGAAAGCACGTGAGTTTGTTTATAAAGATACATCCGTGTGACTTTTTTCAAAAAATAAATCCGTTGCAGCTTTTTGGAAGTCGTGAATAGAAAAGAGTTTTTTTTCAAAAAAGGGTTTTTGTTAAAATTTTTAAAGTCCGCTCTCATAATTTTGTTTTAACACCAAAAGGAGTTTATTACAAACGATTTTCATATGATCTTTTAAAAAGGGCTTTTCACATAAGAGTTTTTTTCAAAGTGAAGGTTTTTAAGAAGACTTTATATACTATAACTTTTTTATATAAAAGTTTTATTATATTAAATAAAAAGGAAGAAGAAGGAGGATTTGAGTGTTTTTATTATGAAAGATCTTTTTAAAGGAGGTTAGTAGAGCCTTTACAACAACAGAGAGAGAAGAAAAATTTAGGGTTTTGTCGGAGAGATTTTTCGAGGCAGAATAGCCACATCAAATTTTTCAGTACAAATTCCATCTTTCAATGGGAAAGACTACGATATGTGGGCTATTAAAATGGAGACTATGCTCCAAAGCGCATGATGTACGGGATCATGTTAAGTATGGGTTTGCGAAAACCTACAAAGATGATGCGAGAGGAACGAGCCTCGGTAATGCGAGGAGAGGACGGTGGAAGAAGAGATAAGCGGAAGAATGCGCAAGCATTTACTTCTAATCCGGCGAGGGAGTAGATCGAGCCCGTGTTCCGGAAGATCATGATAACCTCGTCGACAGAGGAGGCATGGGACACCTTGGCGACAGCTATCAGGTATGGCTAAAGTTAATATTGTTAAATTACGAACACCGGGAGAGACTTTGAAAGTGCACGGATGAAGGAGACCCGAGAGGACATTGATTCCTTCATGAATAGGAGGTCATGTACTGTACGTCGATCGATTTAAAAATCTATGGCGGAGATATTAAAAGATCCAAACGGTGATCGAGAAGGTTCTTCGATCCCTATCTACCAAATTTGATGTGGTGGTAGCGGCCATAGAAGAAGCGAAAGGACTTGGAAAAACTCACGATTGATGAGTTGATGGGATCTCTTCTATCGCATGAGGCAAGGATAAACGAGAAATAAAGATTCCACTTTGGAAACTACCTTCCAAGAAAGTCAAGTCTATATTTCGAGAGGTCGAGGAAGAAGTCGATCGAGAGACGCGGAGGACGAGGCAACAACTATGGCGGTCACGAAGAGATGGCCGAGATGACCATGTGAGCATCAACGTGGAAACGTATTTCGAGCGAGAAGCTTTCATAATAATCAAGGTGCGACAAATCAGAGGTGAAAGTGCTTTTTCTTTGCAATAGATTTGGTCATTATGCTCGATGATTGTGGGAAGAATATTGTAGATCGAGGCAATCGAGCTAATGTCGATGCGAGAAAATGCTTGACTCTATGTTTCTTGCATACAACACCATGCATGCACCATTTGATAAGGTATAGCTATTAGATAGTGGCTGCGATAACCGCATATAGGGAACGAGGATTTGGTTGCTAATTTGGATGTCACGGTGAGACGGAGGGTCAAGTTGGGGATCGACAGATGTAGCTATAGATGGCAAAGGAGTAGGTCGACATTGTGACCAAGTAGGGGGGAGCAAAGACCATATCGAGAGGGTATACTATGTCACTGCAGGCTCAAACACAATTTGATTAGTGTTGGCCAGGCGGTACGGAAAAGGATACAAAGTTATCTTTCGGGGGCAACGCAGTGTGTTATTTACGACAAATCCCCCGAGCAAACGGTGATTGCAAAGGTGCGAGATGACGAAACAGGACTCTTTCCTCTCATTATGAACTACGGTGATCGAGTTAGTTCTTTTACAATTTGCATGTTCTAATGCATCTTTGGTTATGGCACTTTCGAGTTTGGACACTTGCATTTTCGGTTTAAAATTATTGCGGCGACTAAACGAGATGGTGAGAGGGCCTACCTCCCATCAAAAGAACTTTCTTGTAGCACGTGTGAGTGTTGCATCTTAGGCAAAGCAACAAGTGAAATCCCTATTCGAAAGGAGTTTCTTACGAGCAAAGAAACACTTGAATTGGTACATACGGAAAGCTTGTGTGGACCTATGAGGGACACGATCGATTGGTCGGAAAGAGTACATTACTTCCTCACCTTTATTGATGATTACGGTGGAGAAGACTTGGGTTTATGTTTTTGAAGCGAGGAAGTACGAAACTTTTACAAAGTTCAAAAGGGTTCAAAGCTTTGGTGGAGAACCAAAGTGATCAACGAGATCAGATGTGAGATCATATCGTGGTGGAGAATACGATTCGAAGGCATTCCATGAGTGCTTTTGCAAACAACATGGAATTAGAAGACGGGTTTACGACCGGATACACACCACGGCGAGGATGTGGTGTAGCGAGAGAGGAAGAATCGAACAATCATGAACATGACAAGGAGCATGTTGAAAGCAAGACACTTGTCTAATGAGTATTGGGCGGCATTGTTGCATGTGTTGTTTATGTGATAAACAGGATCTCCTACTGAGAGCGTGATGAATAGAGTTCCGAAGACGGCATGGTCGGGTATGTCTTGCGGTGTATCTCATTTCGGAGTTTTGGATGTGTAGCCTATGCACATGTGCCTAAGCAAATAAGAGGCAAATTAGATGATCAAAGTGAAAAATGTATATTTACGCGGTTATAGTGAGCGATCAAAAGCTTACAAAGCTGTATACTACTGTCACAAAGAAGACAATCATTAGCGAGAGATGTTGTGTTCGAAAGAACAAGAGAGTCATGGAATGGTGTAGACACACTAGCAGAGTGCTCAAACACCATTGATGGAGGATGATCTTGTAGAAGAAGAGGAACGACAGAACCAAAAAAACGGGACACCAAGCGAGTCACACAAACGAGGACTCCCGATTTTCGAGCGGCTATGGATCTTCAAAAGCAGGATCCACGAGATACGAATTCTCCAACGATGAATCAAGTAAGAAAAGATGAGAAGTTTGAAGGATATTTATGATGATTTGGATGTTAGTTCAATTTTGCATTGTTAGCATTCCAACCTTCTTCGTTTGAAAAAGCAACTCCAGAGATGACAATTGGGTGCAAGCCATGGATGAAGAGATGAATTCCATTGAAAAGAATGATACATGGGATTTGGTTGATTTACCAAAAGGATAAAAATCTCATTGGTGTGAAGTGGGTGTACAAGACTAAATTGAATGAGAAAAGGTGAGATTGTGATTTAAAGTAAGACTTGTAGCTAAAGGATTCTATGACAACAGGAATAGACTTTGGAGAAAACTTTTCTCACGGTAGCCAAATTAGATATCTTTAGTAAGAGCGAGTTCTAGCAACGGCGACTCGAGAACAAGTGGAAAGTGTATCGAGATGGATGTCAAATCGAAGCCTTCTTGAATGGAATTCTAGAAGAAGAAATCTATGTGCGGCGGCCTCCCGGGTTATGAAGTTGAAGGACAAGAAGATAAAGTTTCTGATTGAAAGAAAGCGCTCTATGAGTGAAAGCAGAAGCACCTAGAGCATGGTATAGCGAGAATTGGCAGGTTATATGATCAAGAATGGATTTTTGCGGGAGCCGGCATTGAGCCTACCTTATACACAAAGGTAAATGAGCATGGACGATTTTTGATAGTTTGCTTATATGTTGATGATATGATTTTTACGGGTGATCTTGAAATAGATGAATTTCGTCGATCATGATGAAAGAATTTGAGATGACGGATCTGCAGGGTCTCATAGAAGAGTATTTTCTTGGCATTGAAGTTGAGCAATGCGAAAAAGGCATCTTTATTTGTCAAAATAAGTATGCATGCAGTTTGTTGAAAAAGATTAGGGATGGATAATTCCAAACTGTACCTACACCGGTTACCAGCAGTGCAAAGTTGAGTAAGGATGATGAAGGAGCGAGATGTCAATCAACTCTATTCAAAATATTGGTTCGACGACCTCATGTATCTCACGGCTACAAAGACCGGATATTGTGCGGGGAGTAGAGTCGATTTCCCAGATTCATGGAGACTCCAAAAGACACACATTGGAGTGTTGGAAAAAAGATCTGAGATACATAACGGGAACCGAGAGATTATGGCATAATGTATGCAAGTACGAGAAAAGAAAAGAGTTGATTGGATATACGAGATAGTGATTTTTGCGGGAAGTTTGGATGATTGGAAGAGAGCACATCAGGTTATGTGTTCCATCTCGGTTCGGGTGTGATAGCATGGGCATCTAAGAAGCGACCTATTGTGACATTATCATCGACGAGAAGCGAATATGTGGCAGCGACGACTTGACATGTCAAGCGTATGGTTAAGAAGAGTATTGGATGGACTCGAGCGGAAACGACAAGGATCAACAACGATATACTTGTGACAACACATCGGCAATTGCACTATCCAAGAATAGTGTGTGTTCATCAAAAGAGCAAGCATATTGATACTAGATATCATTTGTTCGAGAACTAGTGAGCAATGGAGAAGTTCACTTAAATCCTTGTAGAACGAGTGATCGAATGAGTGACTATATTTACAAAGCCATTAGCGGTAGATTTGTTTGAGTTTCATAAAAGAAACTTGGGTGTTGTAAGCTTAGGCTAGAGACATAGACCCCGACGAGCACATGTTTGAGTTGTCATAAGTTATGTTTTAGTTTGAGGTCGTAATTAAGGGGGAGTGTTAAATATATAATTACTTCCTCACATGCGAGAAGTTGGAAGACGAAGAGTTAAGTGGAGTTAGTTGAGTTGGAGAGTTACGGTTAGATTTGGAGAGGCGAGTTAAAGAGTGAGTTAAGCGAGTGGATTAAGTCCGGTTATGTGTGAGGAAGTGTTTGCATGTTAATTAAATTAAATACCCTTCATGGGTTCATTGTTTTCAAGAGAGTAAGAGAGTTTTATGATTCGAGTTTTTGTGATTAATAGAAGAACAGTGACTCATTGTTTCATGTGTGAAATATTCGTGTTATTTGTGTGATTAAATCCTCTATCTCTCCAACATTTTTTAATTGTTTTTCGCTGTTCAGAGTGTAGATGTAGTGGTAGGAGACTTCACCATCACATCAAACCGTTCTCTAGAAGTATTGTTTGCACAACCTTTCTTAGATTCTGGTTTATTAGCAGTTGTTCCATTGAAACATGATCAGGATACCATTAGTTTTGGTTGGGTTTTTACGAAACCTTTCACCACTGGAATGTGGCTACTAATAGCGGGGTTCTTCATCTCCAGAGGGATGATGATCTATATTTTGGAGCGCAGAAACATTCCACGTTTCGAAGGGAAGCCTAGAAACCCATTCGGAAGCATATTAAGGTAAGGAACAACTTTGGCCGGCTCCATGCCCTATTTTTTAGACCTACCATTTGGAAAGAACAAAGCAATTACATCAGCTATTTAAAACCACATTAAATTTAACAATGTTTGTTTGTGTGCAGGTTCAATTTTATAACTTGGTTCACTAATCAGGGTATGTTGTTATCTTTCTATTTCACAAATTCCTTGTTTGAGTACTTCCGTTAATTTCTCTTGTACACGTATGGAACTTTTATAGAAAATTTGATTTGGGATAGCAGATGATATTCAGACTGCAATGGGGCACATAGTGTTTGTGGCCTGGTTTTTTGTTATTGGAATTCTGCAATCGTGCTATACAGCAAATTTATCAGCTATTCTAACAGCCACACGTTTAGAGCCAACCCTTAACGACATCAACAGTGTAGTGGCGAGCAATCTAAGAATTGGGTATCAGCGGGGATCTGTAGCCTTAGATGGAATAATAGAACACTACAAAATCTCTAGGCAAAGACTAGTACCTCTAATGGAAGCCGATTATTATAAAGCTTTGTCTAGTGGTCATGTGGGTGCTATCGTGGACGAACATCCATACATACATTCTCTTGTAGCGGAACATTGCGATAGCCTCGCATTCGCTGGCGAAACGTTCACAATTCAAAATTGGGGATTTGTAAGCAATTACTATTGGGATCTGTAATTTGATTTTTGTATTGCAAACAACTATTCAATATGATGATGCTTTTAGTTTTATTTATGGATACCTATGGGTTGCTTTGGGCAAGCGTTTGATCGCATGAATTATGAACTGGTAAGGGAAATTTCTGTGAGAATACTAGAGCTATCAGAAAACGGCGAACTGATCAGATTGCAACGACAATGGTTACCTTACTATGGAATTGAATGCAACAAATATAGTGATCAATCGGGAACGAACCAACTTCAGGTTCAACACTTCTGGGGCCTTTTCGTCATAGCAGGGCTGGTATCAGCGATAGTGCTATTGTTTTACACAGTGCAAAGGAAATGGAATACTTCTATAACGGCCTTACCAACTCCTCTCCATGAAATCTCATCTGCCCTAATTCCTCCTCCCCCTGAAGACCCAACCGCTCCTGAAGGTTCATCAAGCCATGGCAGCGAAGGCTTTATTTCCGGCGAGGACTATGGCAGAAGCGTGGAAGTGATCATGAATAATCCTCCTGATGGCCCAATTGGTCAGGAAGGTTCATGAGGCCAAGGCGGCGGAGGCTTTATTTCCAGCGACGACTATGGCGGAAGCTTGGAACACATGAATAAAATTTTAAGTCTGAGGGGAACAAAATCGTTCGCTAATGCCATGGCATTTGTTGCAATTTGAATCACACTTCAAACAAGACTAAACTGTATTTTACCATTTCCTCCTGTTAACTATATCTGCCATATAGATATACATATATATTCTTTTGGGTCGCTGTATGTATTGCATTGGATTTCCAAACAAATATGTTTCCCAATCTGTCAGTTTGATTCTGCACCTGAGTGTTTTTCTTTGTAATACAAGGAAGCAATCCTTTTCTAGTTCTTCATGTGATAAGGTGGGTGTATATGATAAAGTAATTTCTGTACCTGGGTGTATATGATAAGGTGTGCCTTAAAGTGTTTCACTTGTAATTGTAAGCAATCCTTCTGATAATATTAATTGTTTGGGATTTAGTAGATTTTATCCTTTCTTCTCTTTTCTCATTCGGCCTATAAAGTAATTTCGGTAGTTTTTGTTTGAGAAAGTTGGTATATGAATCATCTATTTAGAAATATATTTTTAGAAATACATATTTTTAAACATTAAGTATATATATTTTTAGAAATACATATTTTTAAACATTAAGTCTATATATTTTTAGAAATACATATTTTTAAACATTAAGCCTACTTATATTGGATAATTTAATATTAGAGAATATCATTAAAATACTTACTATACATCTCACATTACCCAAAAAAAATAATTTAAAAATTAAAAATTAAAATTAATTAAAAATTATTATTATTATTAATTATAAAATTAATTAATATATAAATAGAACTGATACACATTTTCAAAAACATGTAACAAGATTTTTAATCATGGAAATTTACTTTCATTTTACTATGAGGACTTTAATTCGTAAACAGGTTTTGTTATCATAAAATAAACCAATATCAAGATTTATCAATACTACTCCATATAATTATATACAAAATAAAATGTATTTGATAATTTTTTTGTTTGCAAGTTTATGTAATGTAGTTAGGACGGAGGGGCATCTAAGTTGTCAAAATCACACATGATGACACTCAGCTTGGGTCAAACTATCCCTCAACATGGCTACATTTTTACCCAAGGAGTTTCTATCTAATGATCTTTACACCACTGAGTACCTTAAGAAAACTCCCTATCACCATCTACTCCACACATGTGGGAAAAATGTATCTGTTATTATTATTTACATCTATATATTATTTATAAAGATACTAAAGGATACCAAACTGAGATCCCTAAAATGGGTAGATCTATCATCATTCCTCATCTCCACAAGCTTATCAATTTGGCTATAAAACATGCCTTACCTCAGCGTTGGAAGTAAAGCCTTATTGTGCTTATCTTTAAAAATGGGGGAAAAATAATTCCTTCTAACTACAGGACCATTATGATTAGCCACATCCTAGCCAAGTTTTATGGGCTCATTTTGGAAAAGAAGCTTAGCCTTTGGCTTGAAAACTAGGGCAAAAGAGCTAAAGGACAAGCTGGTTTTAGAAGACATCACTTGACTATCGACCATCTTGTCACTTTCAGAATCATTCTAGAGGAATGTCGCAATAGTAAAGATGGTCTCTTTTGTTGTTTTATGGACTTTAGAAAAAATTTCAACACAGTTCCTTGAGATAATATTTGGGAGAGACTTGAAGAGATCATGATTCCTCCTGAGCTAAAAATTGTTGTGATTTGCCTCTATGAGACTACCACTACCAAGCTTAAGACCAACAAAGGGTGGTCTAAAGACATTAAATGAAATATCGGAGTAAAGAAAGGGTGTCCCCTATCCCCTACCCTTTTTTGCATATACATCAATAAACTAGAGGATTGTCTGGAAACTACAGGATACAAGGGCACTGAGCTTGCTAGTATAATCATAACTCTTCTCATTTATGCTGATGATATTGTTCTTCTTGCAAAAAGACATGATGACCTTGACAAGCAACATAAGACTCTTCATTTCTATTGCTCTAAGATGGGTATGACAATTAATATTGACAAGACTAAAGTCATGATCATTAAATTCGAAAAGAGTTGATGTGGGGGGTTTTGAATTCAAACCGTATGGTGTGGTAAATCAATGTGATAGGCGCATAGGTTTATGGCGGGGGTTTGCATAGGTCAAACCATGATTTTTCAAATAAGGAAGGTTGCGGCAGTGTAAAAAGAAATCGGTTGTTGCAAGTGGATTAAACCCAAAAATTGAATGCAAAAGTTGAGTGCAAAAACATAAATTCAATTGTTGTGTCCTTCTCTTCAATGAGATCAAATCAAAAATTGATGTTCTTGTCCTATTGATTCAGATTGAAGTTGGGGTTATTTCCAACATTTCCTTGCCTTGTTGTATCAAGCATGCTACTTTGCAATTAAACACATTTTTCAATTTTCTCCAAACCAAACATAAACGTCTCAACAAAATTCTATAAAACCATAATTTCTATATCATCTCACTCATAACCACACATTCAAAATATTCCAGTTGCTTTATCAAGCTTAGTTATAATTTGGAAATGAGACACCATGTCAAAATTGACACTATTCAAATAATTTAGTCTCTGCACCGAGACCTAAAACAACAATTTAAAATTTATCCTTTATACCAAGGTTAGTAACTAGGACGTTTGAAATATTAAGGAGTTAATTATAAACCCTTTAATACATTGAGACCATTACATGCATAATCATATCTTTACTAGACAAAATTTCAAATTTTTACCAAAAATTATCGGCATTGATAATTATTAGCCTCTATACCAAGACCCCTATTAAAATAATTCGTCAAAATTTAAGAAGAACATTAGCCTTCATTAACTCATTTAGTCTCTTTACTAAGACTATCACTATTAATTCAAGAAATCAACCTTTCTCACAAGTGACCAAAGTAGCTTGTAATGTAAATAGAATGGTCACAAGCATTCCTCAACTATTGATACCATCATTCAGCCATAAAAGAGGCATTGAATCATTAAATTCTCAAGTATAACAAGAACAACAAGAACCCTTCTATGCCACTTTGGTGAGCTTATTATCAAAATGAGCTCATATTCTATCATTTAGGAAGGAGTTAGTTATATATCTATATATATATATATATATATATATATATATATATATATATATAAAGAGAGAGAGAGAGAGATCCCATATTCGAGTACAAATCTAGTGGAGCACTCTGACTATGCTAGCCATTCAAATAGGGATTTATCGCCTCAATCCAACACAAAGATGACATACAAAATAAAACCTATATCCTTGACGAATTCAACAACAATACTTACAAAACAAAGATGCAACTTCGTGCAATGTACGGGGATATGAGACTAGGTTATTAAAGCTCATGAAACAGTTCCATCCACCACACTAAACATAAGGCTTACTTTGGCTTGAACTCTCTCTTACAAGGGATTATAATCTAGAACCATGGTATAGATAGAGGAATATGTGTAGAGGAACCTCAATAAAGTAACATGTCAATGAAGATAAAAGAGAAGGAATCCTCAAAGTCACCCCATTACAACATA
Organism: Pinus albicaulis; assembly: GCA_034641835.2. Lineage (NCBI taxonomy): Eukaryota > Viridiplantae > Streptophyta > Pinopsida > Pinales > Pinaceae > Pinus > Pinus albicaulis. The sequence goes on from MU968363.1 coordinate 35,653,098, forward strand.
AGAAATGCTAATGCAAGCTTGATTTTCCCAATCATAATATGATAAGGAGAAATGCTCATGCTATACATTGCTATAACATAATCAATATTTATACTCACTATTCCAGTGCATTCAAACATCAACATGAAACATTAGTAGTCCTGTAAATAATAATAATGTAGACATGCCTCCTATAGTGATAACACCATGTCAAATAGTAATGCAACATATTTTATTGTGAATAGGATGCCTCCTGTAGTGATAACACCATGTAAAAATTGAGGCATATTCCAAAGCTTTAGGCGGAGTGGCTTCATAGGGAAATATTCAATAATACACAAATGAACTAGAGCACTACCAAGCCACCTTGCCTTCGTCCTCGAGGCAAGCCACTTCTCTTTGTGATTTTTTTTCCTAGTAGGTTTCAACAAGGCCTTTAATTGGTTAATATATCTCCTTAGAGCTCAACAACACAAATCCAAATCTTGCTTTATTTGCCTCTTCTCTGTTGTTATGTTGCTAAATGATGATAAAGTGTGTGAATGTGTAAGTCTATGAGTGAGTTCAAACTCCCTTCTCTTTTCCTTTGCTTTGTTCCCTTGCTGAATGAGAGCCGAATACGAGAATTAAATGAGAACCTCTTGCCCTTTCCTCCAACTTCTCTTTCTCTCATGCACAATGATTTCCTCCCACTATCCTGCTGCCAACGCAACCAAATCTTCATAAATTTTGTCCTCCCTGGCTTGTAAATTTTCTCCCAAGGTAGCATGGGATTGTGTACTTCTCTTGCATCCCAATTTAATTTTTAGAACCAATCCATTTAAGAGTCAACAAACAACTTTCAATGGCTGTAAAAAATAGTTCAGATTCCTGCAACAAGGAATCATGAACATCCCAAGCAAGTAATCCCATCAACCAACCAAGGACGGATATTTAAATTAGAAATTTCCTCAAGCAATCTCCTACATCAAGCAATGGAATCTACATCCCTCTCTTAGCCTTTTAATTTATAAAATTATTTACATTGCATACATAAGGATGAGAAATTGGGTTGTTACATAATGGTGGTCTGGATGCAGGTGTTAATGAAAAGCTTTCAAATATCGTGACAATTTCCTCTAATTCAAGTGGAAAATCATCATGGTTATCTATTTCTGTATCGATCATCAACCTCCAATTTAAAACCCAAAGCTAAAATGCAATTAAAAATTTGTTCCACCAATTTTTAATGCATTAAAACCCACTTTATAATTCTTTCATAAATGACAGAAATACAATAACTTGAGAATCACATTTCCTTTCCATAGCATGGTTTAATAAAACCCTTAATAAAAATCTTTTGTTTTAAATGAATGCAAATCCTTTCACATAAATTCCGGCAACAATATTTGTGTTACTTATATAAAAATTAACATTAATAAAATTTCACTTGACAAAATATTTGCTGAAAAGAATGACGAATTTAAAATAATATTAAACTTGTTTTAATTGAACTATCGCATCCAATTTCACTGTTAAAATATATGCATCTAAATATGCGATATATGTAGATCTCTAACCTCTTAAGCGAAAATCGTTAGACGATAATAGTTGCTAGAAATTAATCTGATATTTTAAATCCAATTTATAAGATCATCGGGTCTGCTTGGATTATTTAAACTTCATGCAACTTTATTTTGAATTATCGTTGGATCATAATCAACGCTGCGATAACCATTGATTCTTCCAAACTTATTTTGTGGTTTTGTTGATCCTTTTGTCATATGCTCCCTATGTGTTACAATAATCCCAGTTATTGAACACCGTCAAATTTAATTTCTGGAAGTTTTCTTGCTAATTTCGGAAAGAAATTTGTAAATCAATTGATTAATAGAGGTTGAAGGTTCCGGTTCTACGCTGAAGTATGAAATTTTGTCCCTTCTCAAATCCATTCAAATTCCAACAATTTAATATTACACAGATCAAAATTACAAAGAAACTCAACATTTCCATAAGGTATCTCACCCATACAGTCAATCGAAGACCAACCCAATATATATATATATATATATATATATATATATATATATATATATATATATATATATATATATATTCACATATAAATAAATGTCATGAGAGGATTCAATTAAGTCAAGTTGCAATTAAAATCAAAACATTCTCAATAAATTTTTTGAAGGAAAAACATAGTACCTCCCGGTCTTGACAATATGACTACATTTGCACCCGAATAGAAAATTGAATTTTTTTTTTCTATTAAAAAAAAATACTCTTTCACCGAATCCCATCTTCTAATTCATTGTAACTTACATATATATCCATTCACACAATCTTTTCAATTCGATTCAAAAGAATCAAATTGTTCTAATTTTAACTAAAATCCCATTACAAGATATTTGCCTAAAAATCCTCAACTAAAAATAAATACATTGAAGCAGATCCCTCAATATCAATCCAGTCTTATCTACTAAAACAATAAATCAGTAAATTGCAGGCTAAAGGATCCCACTCCTTTGCTTGTAAATTTTTTTTGTATTTTTGGAATAAAAATTGAAGTTTTATCCCTCGAGCCTCATTCTCCTGCATCAGACTCCTGAGGACAAAATTATTCATGGGCTCCTGTCCATGAGCTCCTCTACAGAACTGCCCAATTTTTGTATCATGGTATCTATCATCCAAGTAGCTTCTGCAACTTGTTGATCTTTCCACTTTATCAAATACTCAAAGTATTCTCGTCCTCTTGTCCTTTTAGACAATCTTTTGTGTAAAATCTTCTCTGGCTGCAATATTTTTGCTGTGGGTAACCATTTCATCCAGTCAATCTCTTCTTTGTCTACAGCTGTATCATCTATCTCTTCATCCTCATACCTGTACAAACTAGCAACATTGAAAATTGGAGATATTCCAATGTCAGGGGGTAATTCAATTTCATAGGCATTTGTAGAAACTTTTCTCAATACTCTGCATGGTCCAATTTTTTTAAATTTCAATTTGTTATACGCCCTTTTTGGAAATCTTTCCTTCATCAGGTGTGCTAGAACCAAATCTCCAACCTCAAAATTAACTTCCATTTTCTTCAAATCTTCTCTGCTTTTGTATTTGATGTTGCTGTCCTGTAACTTCTGTTTTACCTGTTCATGTATTGCTCGAATTTCTAAAGCAAACTCTTCTCCATCAGCACTTCTCATCTCTTATTTTCCCAAATTCCTTAATTCATACACTCCTCTTGGGTGCATTCCATAAACTATATGGAATGGACTCTTCCCTGTACTCCTGTTAGGAGAGTCATTATAAGCATATTCAGCCTGTGCCAAAATTTGATCCCACTGTTTAGGATGTTCACCTGCAAGACTTCTCAAAATATTACCCAAGCTTCTATTCACCACCTCAGTCTATCCATCAGTCTGAGGGTGATAAGATGAGCTGAAACTTAGTTTAGTACCAAGCTTTTTCCACAATGTCCTCCAGAAGTGACCAACAAATCTAGTGTCCCTATCTGAGACAATTCTTTTAGGTAACCCATGCAATCTTACAATCTCTTTGAAAAACAAATTAGCAACATGAGTAGCATCATTGGTTTTATAACATGGAATAAAATGTGCCATTTTAGAAAATCTGTCAACTACAACATAAATTGCATCATTCCCTCTCTGTATTTTAGGTAAACCCAAAAAAAAATCCATACATACCATATCCAAAGGTCTATCTGGAATAGGTAATGGAACATACAAACCTGTGTTCTAACTTCTTCCTTTTGCATAATGACAAACTTTACAATTTCACACAAACTTCTCCACTTCAAATCTCATCTTTGGCCAAAATTAAAAATGACTTAGTTGTTCATAAGTTTTGTCTGCACCAAAATGTCCACCAAGTCCACCACTCTGTTTCTCCTTAATTAAATTTTCTCTCGTAGAACAATTTGGTATGCACATCTGATTTATTTTAAACAACAAACCTTCTTGCAAGAAAAAATCCAGCCACTTATTTCTGTCCAACAAAACAAGATTACTGCATGCTTCAAATGCCTCTTTAAAATCCAATTTTTTTTTATACAATTCTTTAAGAAAATCAAAACCCAACAGTTGAATTTGACTATCTTGAAATAGTATGCTTTTCCTACTTAAGGCATCTGCTACTTTGTTTGCTTGGCCAGTTATATGCTTCAATACAAAATTAAAACTTTGAAGATATTCTACTTGTTTTTCATGTTTCTGATTTAGTTTTGGCTACTGCATATTATACTATAATGCATGATTGTCTGAATAAAGCACAAACTCTTTAGACATCAAGTAATATCTCCACTTCTTTAATGCCTGTACAACTGCATAAAATTCTTTTCATAAGAAGAATATTTTCTTCTTGTGTCATTCAGTTTTTCAATGAAATAAGCTACAGGTCTATCTTCTTGACTTAACACAACTCCAATAGCTTCTCCACTGGCATCACATTTCACTTGAAAAGGTTTGTTAAAATCAGGCAAAACTAAAATGGTTTTTTCTGTTATCTTTCTTTTCAACAACTAAAAAAAAATTTATGCTTCATCCTTCCATTTAAATGGTTGTTTGTCCTTCTTTATAGTTTCAATAATAGGAGCATTCATCTTACTAAAATTCCTTATGAATTTTCTATAAAAACTAGCAAGACCATGAAAAATTCTTACCTCAAAAACACTCTTGGGCAAAGGCCATTCTATGATTGCCTTTATCTTCTCTGGGTCCATCTTCAATCCAACAGCAGAAACAAAAAAGCCTAAATATACCAATTCTTCCTTCATGAATGAACACTTTTTTAAATTTACCAACAAATTTTTCTTATGTAACTTCCTTAAGACATAATTCGAATGTCTCATGTGTTCCTCTTTAGACTTGCTGTAAATTAATATATCATCCAGATATACTATTACAAATTTACCAATAAATTTTTTCAACACTTCATTCATAAGACTCATAAATGTACTAGGTGCATTTGATAATCCAAACGACATTACCATCCTTTCATACAATCCTTCATTTTTTTGAAAAGATGTTTTACATTCATCTCCTTCCCTTATCCTAATTTGATGATAGCCACTCTTTAAATCCAGCTTTGTAAAATATCTCTCTCCACTTAAACAGTCCATCAAATCTTCAATTCTGGGTAAAGGAAATCTATACTTGATTGTTACTTTATTGATTGCTCTTGAATCAGTACACATTCTCTAGCCTCCATCTTTTTTTGGACTCAACATTGTTGGCATTGCACAAGGACTCAAACTTTCTCTGATCAGTTCTTTATCTAACATCTCTTGCACATGCTTCCTGATTTCTTCATTTTTTGCAGGAGTCATTATATATGCTTCTTTATTTGGAAAATTTGCTCCAGGAATAAAATCTATAAGATGGATGATTTTTCTAGTAGGTGGTAATTCATCCACCAAATCATCTACAATGATATCACAGTAATTTTCCAGCATCTTTTGAATTTCAATTGGTAAATCAGAAATTTTAGTGGAAGTAATTACTACCTTGGGTTTTCAAATTAATGCAAAGTTTACTTCATCATCTTCAATCTACTGTAGATATTTGTTTCCACTCAGTAACAAGGCTTTCGGATCAGATCTTATCTTTGATGCATCTTCTTCTTCCATCGAAAACAATGTATGATTGACACCATCTTTAAAAAACTTGTATGTGTTCTTCTTCCCATCATGCATAACTCCTCTGTCATACTGCCAAGGTCTACCCAGCAATATGTGGGATACGTCCATAGGCATCACATCACATATAATTATGTCTTTGTAGCAGCCCAACTGGAATTCCACTTCACACTGTTCATTCACTAATAGTTGATGTCCTTTCTGAAGCCATGATACCTTGTAGGGTATTGGATTTTTCTTTGTTTTCAATTTCAATTTCTCCACCACTTCTATAGAAACAAAATTATCGGTGTTGCCACTATCAATTACCATTTGAGAGCATTTTCCTTGAACTTTGCACACACTTATAAACAAATTTTTCCTCTGTGCCAGTTCAAAAACTTCCTTTGTTGATTTTATTAGAACTTTGTTCACTACCAAAGATTCTCCTTTCTCTGGTGTATTTTCTGCTTCTTTCACTTTTGCTGCTTCTGGAAATTTTGCTGCTTCCTCTTCATTCTGAGCAACAATTACATTTCTCTAATTTGTCCCCACATTCTCTGGACATTCATAAGCTCTGTGTCCAAGCTTATTACATCTATAACATCTTATTTCTCTTCCTCTGCCTCTGCCACCTCTTCCTCTGGAAAAACTCCTTCTGCCACTTGCATCACCTTATGTGTGTGTATGCTAATTTGAGCTGCTGCTAGCTCCTTCTCTCGGTGTTTTAGATCTTCCTCTACCACCTTGACTTCCCTTCCTCGGAAAGTACCTCTACTTCTAGCAGATTGATTTCTTATGAGTTTTTCTTCAGCCTTCAAGGCCATCTGATAAGCCTCTTCCACTATTTTAGGAGACATCAGACTTATCTCATCTTGGATCTCCATTCTGAGACCATTTATATATCTTGCAATCTTCTCTACTATGCCTTGAATTTTTCCTGCTCTTATGCTCACTTTGTAAAATTCCTCTGTGTATTATTTGACTGTCATTGACCTTTGTCTAAGATTCTGCATTTGTCTAAATAATGAAAGCTAATAATCACTTGGAAAAAACTTACCTCTCAAATTTTCCACCATCCTGTTCCAATTCTTTATTGGCTACTTACCAAGTCTCGTTCTTTCTGCCTACACTCCATCCCACCAAAGCGTTGCATGACCTTTTAATTTTGTGACATCAAACTTCGCTCTTTTTCCTTCATCCATTTCTTCATAATTAAAGAATTTATCCATGTCATTCACCCAATATATCAATTCTTTTGGGTTTAAGCTTCCTGTAAAAACCGAAACTTAAAGTGTGGGTTTAGATGTGGATCCCAACACTGATTTAAAAAATCTCATTTCAGGAGTAACTTCTGCAGGTTCTCCCTCTTCTGTAGATTCAACCTCAGGTTCACTGACATCTCCGGCATTTGCATCTCCTTGATTTCCCATTTCCATTGCTTCTAATCTAGCTTGCATCTGTTGCATAACTTCCATCACTTCAGTGTTTGCAACTGGTCTTCCTCTTCTTCAACCACCACCACCTCCTCTTCGAACTCTCTAAGCCATGTTGGATTTCTTTTCCTATTTTCTGAGATCTTTCTCAGTGTCTAAATGCTGCTCTAATACCACTAATGGTGGTCTAGATGTAGGTGTTAATGAAAAGCTTTCAAATCTCGTGACAATTTCCTCTAATTTAGGTGGAACCTCATCACGGCTCTCTATTTTTGTATCAGTCATCAACCTCCAATGTAAAACCCAAAGCTAAAATGCAATTAAAAATTTGTTCCACCAATTTTTAATGCATTAAAACCCACTTCATAATTCTTTCATAAATGACAGAAATACAATAACTTGAGAATCACATTTCCTTTCCATAGCATGGTTTAATAAAACCCTTAATAAAAATATTTTGTTTTAAATCAATGCAAATCCTTTCACATAAATGTCAGCAACAGTATTTGTGTTACTTATATAAAAAGTAACATTAATAAAATTTCACTTGACAAAATATTTGCTGAAAAGAATGACGGATTTAAAATAATATTAAACTCGTTTTCATTGAACTATCGCATCCAATTTCACTGTTAAACTATACGCATCTAAATATGTGATATTTGTAGATCTCTAACCTCTCAAGTGAAAATCGTTAGATGATAAGAGTTGTTGGCAATTAATCTGATATTTTAAATCCGATTTATAAGATCATCGAGTTCGTTTGGATTATTTAAACTTCATGCAACTATATTTGCGATTATCGTTGGATCATAATCAACGCTGCGATAGCCATTGATTCTGCCAAACTTATTTTGTGGTTTTGTTGATCCTTTTTTCATATGCTCCCTATGCGTTATAATAATCCCAGTTATTGAACACCATCAAATTGCATTTCTGGAAGTTTTCTTGCTAATTTCATAAAGCAATTTGTCAATCAATTGATTAACAGAGGTTGAAGGTTCTGGTTCTACACTGAAGTATGAACTTTTGTCCCTTCTCAAATCCATTCGGATTCCAACAGTTTAATATTACACAGATCAAAATTACAAAGAAACTCAACGATTCCATAAGGAATCTCACCCATACGGTTAATGCCGAACCAAGCCAATATATATATATATATATATATATATATATATATATATATATATTCACATATAAATAAATGTGCAGAGGATTCAATTAAGTCAATTTGCACTTAAAATCAAAACGTTCTCAATAAATTTTTTGAAGGAAAAATATAGTACCTCTCGGTCTTGACAATATGACTACATTTGCACCAGAACAAAAAATTGATTGTTTTTTTCTATTAAAAAAAAAAACTCTTTCACCAAATCCCGTCTTCTAATTCATTTTAACTTACATATATATCCATTCACACAATCTTTTTAATTCGATTCAAAAGAATCGAATTGTTCTAATTTTAACTAAAATCGTATTACAAGATATTTTCCTAAAAATACTCAAATAAAAATTAAATACATTGAATCAAATCCCTTAATATCAATCCAATCTTATCTACTAAAATAGTAAATCAGTAAATTGCAAGTTAAAGGATCCCACTCCTTGCTTGTAATTTTTTTTTTTTTTGGAATAAAAATTGAATTTTTATCCCTCGAGCTTCATGCTCCTGCATCACATAGTCCCTTGAATATCACCTCTTCCAAATTCCTTCTTGTCTGCGCAAAAAGGCCCTAAATTCACTTTCTTTTTCCCTAGTGCTCATAAAGGATTTCCCCACATGGTTTAGGGTGTTGAAAAATAAGGTTTTTACTGGCTTCTTCAACGGATATCACCCTGTTCACATTACCTCTCTTTTCAACTCAGTATATATGCCCACAAAATACTACTCAAATTGTGTGTTCCCTTTTCGTAACCCATGCACATGATCTCTTCTATTTCTATTATAACTTTCATCCAATGAATCCCCCTTCTCTCATGCATTTCACCCCATCCATTCGTAGGTGTGACTTCTAAGGACATGGGAGAAACTTGTATATGGTTAATTGACCTTTCCTCTTTCACCAATCCCACCCTTAAAATATTTTTCTCATTCGTCTCATAATTTTGGAAAGTGGTCCTTCCATTAAGTACATTTAACGATTGGCTTGCCAAGTCAACAAGGGAAGTGGAGGATGATTCCCAAAATTGATTTTTCATCACAAAATTGCTAGGGATTATTAGGCATATTGAACCCCTTGTTGGCCTCCTAAATATTCTCCACTCATGGTACTGTGGTCCCTATATGTATTCATGCCTTAGTTAGTTGCTATCATTTTTTAGTAGCCTCTAGAAATTAAAATCCCCTCTACGAGCCAAGATTTTTATGTGGTGTGTTCTCCACAACAAGGCACCTACGAGTGATAATCTTCTCAAGCGATATTTTCATGGTCCCATTTGGTGTACTCTCTGCAAATCAAACTCTTAATCCATTGATCACCTCTTCCTCCATTGTCCCTCCACTCATGCTTTCTGGACACAAACTCTCTCCCTCATACATGTCGACCTTTTTTGGGAAGGCCAAAATGTTATTGAAGCTTGGAAATCCTTGAGGAATGCATCTTCCCCTCACAAGGTCTATAACCTTCCTCTCCTGATCTGTTGGGGCATATGGATACTCCAAAACAAATCCATTTTCAAAGCATCTGCCCCTAATTGGCACCTTGCCTTGTCCCACATCATTTCTATATATCATAGCCTCCTCAATAATGATCCTTCTCGTCCTCAAACAACGATTTTCCCCGAATTTATTAATCGAATTCTTCCTGGGCATATTTTGATGGATCCACTCAACATATTGGATGTGGTGAGGGGGTTATCCTTTTCCTCAATGAACATCACTGCTTTAAAATTAAAATGGGCCTAGGACAAGGCACAAACAAATTCATTGAACTTATCACCCTAAGACATCTCCTTCATTTTTCTTTGAAGCAAGGTTGCCAACATATTTAGATTTTTGGTGATTCTAAAATTATTATCAATTGGTTCAATCAAACTTCTGTCAGTCATGTACACACACTTCAACATATCCTGGAGGATACTTGGAATTTAAAGACTCATTTTGATACAATATCTTGCTAGCACATTTTCAGGGAGCGGAGTCAGATTTTTTATTCGCTATCCAAGGAGGTCGTGCACCAGCATAGGGGGAAATGGCTGATTGAAGAGCAGACTGGACATGACGACTTCATATACTATCATAGACCATACAATGACCTATTGCTCGGAGGGGCCAACCAGCCTTGATTTTTTATTATATATATGTCTATTTTCAGATTTCAGATATCAGTTATATTATCTTGCACATATATGTATATGTATTAGCAACTTTGCACATGACTACTATTTTCAGACTTCCCAATAGGAAACTCCTTTTTTGGACGGTATTTTGATATGTGACCTCAGTCACAATTTTTTTACATATGCTATCAAGCATTAACAATATGTAATTTTCTCAATACTAATGAAAATTATGTTTTTTCCTTGGGGAGAAAAGTTGCTGTCATTTTGTTATGAATTGACAAATAAAATGCAAACAACATTTTGATTTATCTAGTTAAACTTAGTATGCTAATGAAATGCTTATTTTGTAATAAAAATAATATTAATTAATATTAATTAAATTTAATCACGGGGATTAGGAACTAAGGACATTATAATTTATACTCGGGTTAAGGATTGGAAAAATAACTTACTACCAGTTTGTGGTTCATGGATCAGTGACAATTGCTTGTGTTTTTTTGCTTAATTCTCCATTGAAATTTATCTTATTTTTTTACCACCTCTATATTTTTAACTATTGCTACCTCTGAATCTCTTGTTTATGCATTTGATAACTACTTTTCTCTAGAGGAGAACTTTACAAGTGTCCACATTTGGCACACCACATTTTTTTTTTTTTTTTGCATAGGTTTGTTCCAAGTGCTTGGAACAAAGTTAGTATACTCCTCTCCTCCATTGTATTTTTATGATTATGTTATTCATTTTGTAGCTTTATAATATAAAAAGTATTTAAAAATTAGATATTTATAAGAGGAGGTGGGAAGAATCGAGATCTATGTGTTTTTATTACAACAATACAATAGAAGTATGTTTGCATCATTTTTTAACATAATGAATGTCTTGAGTTTCTTGTATCCATAGTTGGATTTTAGTATTTCGTGAGGATCTATACCATGGTATTGAGTTTTCCTACAAAATCACCCTAATTGGTTACTATTCGAATTGTTATGGAGATATGCAACAATGCCTCTTGTGATGATGGTATATACCATTGGTATCTTTTGGAATTAGTTTCTACAGAAGACATCATTATGTCATTCTATTGCTCAAGGGATGTTCTAAGTTAATGATCGTATGCCAACCATTCTTCAGTTATCTCAAAAGTCCTTGTCAACCTTCCTTGTGTCAATTTGTTTTAAGTTTTCATACAATGTTTTGTCTCTTGTGCAATTGTGGAAGGACTCATCATTTCCTTCTCCATGTTTGGTTTCCTCCTATCAATTGCAACACATTTCTTTCAAGGGCATACTTAGAGATTAGTAGCACCATGGATCTTACTAACATTCACCCACATACCCTTATATTAGGAAAATAGCCAAAAGGTTGTAAACCGAAATTAGGAAACCTTTAGTCCCTTATCTCTTCATAAAAAATTTAGCTTGAGAAAAACTTTAGTTTTATCCAAGTCTTATTTGACTATCTTAGGGTTTGTTGATCCACTCCTTGGATGCCATATCAATTATCAAAGTTTGAAAAACTCAAACTTTGATGAAAAGGTTTGTGTATTAGGATCATGTATTATTATTCCTATTATAAAATTTTGACTATAATCAATATACATATCTCTTCTTCTCACTCCTCATCATCACCAATCCCACGTCTGACCACAAAACACACACACACACTTTGTAGTACTCTATTATTGAATGTTTGAATTGAACTTTGTGTTAGGTGGCCAAGACTGAGAACGTGATAATGTTTTCTAGGGATTTTCATGGTGTACTTGATTTGGCAGAAATGTTTATTTTCCACCTGAGTAGAGCATGAGTATACATGCCTTGAGGAAGAGAGTTGTTTCATAATTTATTTATTTTAATTTTTTTTGTAGGTTGTGTATATGTTTTAGATGAATTTAGACATCCTTGACCTTATAACTTGAAGTGAACCATTACTACATTCTATTTTAGTGGACTTGATATTCCTGACCTTGATTTAGAGTATGCTTCCTTGTGCTTATTCTTGGCAAAGATGCAAGTTATTAGCAATTTGTCGTTTTCATTGAGAAACATGTGAGCACACTCAAAATAGACTAAGAAATTATCAAATGTATGAAGTGTATGAAGTTTGAGCCTAGGAAGCAAAAGTCATACACTTATGCCCAAATCTTAGGTCCCCAAATTTTCGAACTAACTCCAAAGAATTTAAATAGAAAGTTCATAGTTGGAGAAGGTTAACATTCACCCACATACCCTTCTACTAGAATAATAGTGTAAAAGTTGTAACTCCGTTGTGGTCCCAGGATTTAAGCAACCCGGGCATACCAAATGACAAGGTAACATCAGAACCACTTTGGAATCCTAGGATCTAGCCCTCCTAGATTCGAAGAGGGATCTCTCCATATGTGTGTTTAGAATGATATGCTTTTAAAGCTTATGATATGATATTAGGCTAGTTATAAAGTAAAAGGGATTTGTTTGTTTCTTGGTTGGGGATCATTAATTGAGAAGGTCATGTGAAGTGTGAAGGAGGGAATAGATTGAAGAATATTTCAGCATGGGAAGATAGGTCAAGAAATAGTGCTAATCCATTGGGCTATGGAGTCATAAAAGGGTTTACTTGCACAAAACTATCCAAGGGTTTCCATAGGGCAAGTCATCTATATCAAAATATCTCATTGAGTTGAGTTTGTGGTATGAAACATTAAGAAATGATGTGAAAGAAGCAAAGCTAATAACCAATTAAGAATCTATTAACTTCACTAAACAAGGGAAAGCCTTTCAAAGTAAATATTTTAAAGCAAGCCAAAGGATAGGGAAAACGATAGAATTATTTGGTAAATACTCCTACTAAAGTCAGCTCATCAAAAAAACAATCCAGTAATCCTCTTGACTACCTTCAGAAAGTAGAAAAAATATAAGATAAACAAAGGGCGGCCTAATATCAAGTAAGGACTTTTAACCTATCTTGATTTCGGCATACTCTTAAGGGAAGTCTTCAAAATTGATGTTTAAAACTAAACAAGGGACAGGGCTAACCATAAACTTCCTTGATTATGACTCTACTTAGCATGCACTGAAAATATCATTCAAGAACAACATCTCAAGTTCTACTCAGCAAGACATGGGCTCACCAACATTCCTTGACTGGTTATACTCTATTGATTCATTCTCAAACACACATTTAGAAGAAAACATAAAGATAAAGCTTATCAGTCAGAATTAGGGTACTTTTGGAAGTAAATCATAATCTATATTTGCTGTTCTTTATTAGAGAATATGAACAAAGTGGAAACATAAGGAGAATAATAATTATAGTAAGAATAACATCACCAATGATTTAGATCAGGATCCAGTGAATATGCTTGTCTATTTGATGTCCAAGACCAGTTACATAATTTGAGTCCAATGGCTTTCTACAATCCAATACTTCTCTTCCCAGCCTACTATATTACAAACTACTCAGCAACTCTTACTCAATAAAAGTTCGACAATTAACAATTTTCCAACCCTTTACAATGAATCTTCAGTGAGTACTTATAGGTGAATTAGGAAGAGAAGTGGAGTAAATGGTCTCAATGGACCAATTAAGAGAGAGTAGGGGTCCTTTAGAATGCTCCACTCTGTTTAATAAATATCACATTAACTGCTTGGACCATTTTAGTAGTTTTTTCTGTGTTTGAGGCATATCTAGCGGGCTGGTAATAACTCCAATGTGTGTTCTTTGGGAGATGTCTTCTGACTGCAGTAGTTCTGTTTAGGCTTTTGGGACAAGTTAAGTGAAAGAGTGGGCTTTGAGGTATTCCCATACTTTCACAATAACTACTCTGACAATTGAAATGTCTCTGTTTGTAGTAACTGTCAATTTTGTCCTTGGTAGGTAAAATGCAGATCATGGTGGCGATCAGACATTCTGACTGAATTAACTGCTTTGTTTTGACGCACACGAGACCTTCTGTCTTGTGATTTGTCCTAGCTGATTGTTTTGACTTTAATTGATTTGTCTTCAACTGTGCTTTATCCTTTAACTGTGGATTAAGCCCTTGATCTTCATACTTTTGTGCTTAATCCCTTTTAACTTTAATTCTTCTGATCTCTGTCTTCACCGTCGGCTACACAGGTGGCTTGCTGGCGCACTGGAGGGCTCTGCTACTCAACCAGTGTTCATGAGACACTGATAAAAAAATTATAATCAAACCCCGTGAATCCCTTTTTACATTGTTTCGGCCTCAGGATCGTCATCCTCGGCTTTTTCCACTGGTGTTTGGCTGTGGGAGGGTCTGCAACATTAAGCCACTGTTTTAAACCTGCATACAATGATAAACTTGTTATGAAATCCTACGTTTATGGTTTAACTGCTTCAGAAGGCTCGGAGTGGTGATGGAGCAATGCAGAGGGAAGGGAAATTGCAGGGGTTTCATGGCGAAACCATGAAAAACCAAGGAAACATTTGAATCTGGCGCGAAAATGGCGATAAGCGGTTTTGCAGAAAATCGTGAGTGGTTTTCGCACTGGGAATAAGGGGTAAATGGTTTTATGTTGGGTGGAAGCGATACACGCAGGGGGTTTGACACGTGTCCCTAGAAAACCACCCATTTCGCGTTCAAAATGCATGGCGGAGGGGTTGGGTGAAATGGGCGCGGGAATGAATGCGGGCCGTTGGATCGGGGAAATCAATGGTGGAGATTGAAAGAAAACACGATGAAAAGCCCAGCGCGGTCGAGTGGGACCAGTGGGATTATATGGGAGGAGAGCCGATGGCCGTCGGATCTAGAGAAGGTCGACGGCTGAGATCAAAAGCGAGGGGATGGAGGGTACGGACGAGTTTGCGGGCCGGGTACCTCCGCAGTGAATATGGACCATTGGATGAAGATCTTACGTAGTCAAATGAGTCAACTGTGGGGGCACTAGGGAGTATGGGCCACTTTGGTCGGGTGCCCCCACAGTGAACCTGTGCCGTGGATTTGGGTTAATTGGACGGTGGAGGACGCATCGCAGAATCGCTAAAAGGCATGAATGGTGTGAGGGGAGGGGTGAAAGGAAAATGTGCGATGAAGCGAGGGCTGTTAGATCTTGAGGATCAACGACGAAGATACGTCGAGGAGAAACATAGTCGGGGTAAAAAATCATGAAGGGAAGGGGATGAGGTAAGGTTGACTGGGAGTCGTTGGATGGCAAGGATCAATGGCTAGGAATCCATCGGCGGGGGATGAACACCAGCGGGGGAAAAATGGAAGTGGAAATGGGAATCGCCAAAGTGCAATGGTCGATGGGAAAGAGCGAAGTGCGATGCGATGCGCCGATGCGATAGTGAAGTGTGATGGCCAATGAGCGATAGAAAGCGGAGAAAGGAAATGCGAGAGCCGTTGGATCTTGGGAACGGACGGTCCAAATCTTATCGGAGGATTGGCCATCGGCGAAAGAGAAAAATTGGAATTGCCGAAGTGCAACCGCCGATGGGCTTCAGCACTCGGTCACAGAGCCAGTGACATGGCGGGAAATGGGGTTGGGGTTTAAGCGAAAGGGGCTTAAGGCATAAATTCAAAAGGTCAGGAAATAGGTCAAAATGGGGTTTTTTAAGGGTTTTGAGGGGTTCCGATGGGGTAAAAGAAGGGTTTTAAACCAAGTAAAAGAAGATTTACAAGGTTTTAAAGGGATTTCTTGAGGAAATGGAGGAATAATAAATGGAAAAAGGGGATTTTAGGAGGGAAATGATGGAGAAGAGGTTTTTTGAAACAACCCTTGTATATCAGCAAGCTTCTTTGAGGGTTTTCAGTGAAGAGATCAAATAGGTGGATTTTTGAAGGATAAGGAACACAGTGGACTTCAAGAACTCACAGTTTTTCTTCAAATTTGTTTCTTGAAGGCTAAAGACCTGTTTTAGCCATCTTTGAATATGTCAAAATTATGGATGGCTAACAGTGGCTCCACTTGGGGAAGGCAGCTCCTTGGAGGTGTCAAGAACCTTAGAAATTTATCTCTGGAATGTAGATGAATGTGCTGCACTTTGACAATCCTCTTTCTTCTTTGATCATGCTGCTTAAAAACATGATTAGTACTTTGTATCAGCAAACAGATTTCTTTCCCCAAACAACTACCTACACAACCTACTTTCCTAACATGTTTTCTTCAATGGGTGCACTTGGACTTGAAAACCCTTTCAACATCAACATTTTATTCTTTTGAAAATAGAAAAAACTAATCTAAATCTACCCTTATTTCTTCCATGAGTTCAAATTAAACAGTTGAACTCATAAATTCTCTACCTAAGCTATTATCTGTCAAGATTAAGCTATTTGACAGATCTGCATTCTCTATATTCTAAAACAGGAATTTAAACACAAACAAACTAGGATTAAGCTGTCTGATTTGTTGTACGACTATGGCATAAAAACAAGCTGCACATAGACTGAATTTTACAGAAAATTGAAAAAAAATTGTGAAGGCTTAAGATCTGAAAATTACAAGCATCCTTCTTTCTTTCTTTCTTTCAGATTCGAAGGGTTTTGATCTTTTCAGAGCTGTCTTCTTCTTTACCTAGTTCAAGTTTTCAACATGTTAGAACCAATTCTTTTTCTTCTCTTTGGCTTAGGTTTTGATCTGATTTGAGCTCATAACTTGATATTCCTGACCTTGATTTAGAGTATGCTTCCTTGTGCTTATTCTTGGCAAAGATGCAAGTTATTAGCAATTTGTCGTTTTCATTGAGAAACATGTGAGCACACTCAAAATAGACTAAGAAATTATCAAATGTATGAAGTGTATGAAGTTTGAGCCTAGGAAGCAAAAGTCATACACTTATGCCCAAATCTTAGGTCCCCAAATTTTCGAACTAACTCCAAAGAATTTAAATAGAAAGTTCATAGTTGGAGAAGGTTAACATTCACCCACATACCCTTCTACTAGAATAATAGTGTAAAAGTTGTAAACCTGAATTGGTGAACCCTTGGTCCCTTTCCGCCTTCCTTCTAAATTAACTAATTCTACATATAAATAAAGTAAAACTTGATGAGATAATTCAACTAATTAATTTTAATACTATTAACATTTGACGAACATACCCAAACCTAATAGTAAACCATCATGAAATGACAAAATAAAAACATAAATAGCATACATTGCAAAAATAAAGGAAAAAAGCAAAAAAAAACAAAAAGCAAAAACACTTTACAAGACTTCTCAAAGCAATGAGACTCCAATATTACACAAAATTAAAACATATGATAAATACATTAATCTTGGAAAGAAAATTCTGGGTGTAAAAAGCACTCTAAACTATTTGAAATAATAAGATATTATTTCATAATGGAACATTTTTTTATTAATTCGCGATAAATCATTTTATAAAAAAAACCTTCTAGATAAAGGCAGGCATCTAAATCTAGAAAGCTTCTGGCTGAAGTCATCTAACAAGTATTGTAAAATAACGTAGCCGACGGGGACAGTCATCATAAAATGGTCTATATCCTAGAGACGCGAGAATGTGAACAGAAGACTTTTCAGTACAGCCGTGACTGGTCAGTATTTCATAGCGTCTATAACTAGCAATTGCTTCTAGCTAAAGGACACTCATCATAAAATGGTCAATATCCTAGAGATGCCAGAATGTGAACAGAAGACTTCTCAATACAGCCGTGACTGGTCAGTATTTCATAGCGTCTATAATTATAAAATTGACCTTTTTAATTACAATTCTCACTCGAAATTTTATCGAAACGTGGTTGCCGTATCTCCCAACATTCAAGGTCAACATTCTCGAGGATCGTGGATTTGACAAAATTTGCGATCCAAATTACATGGCAGTGATTTATTTTTAAAATATAAATATAATTTTTGAAAAAAAAATATTTTAAATTATAAAACTATTTAAAATGTATTAATTATAATTATAATTATAAGTATAATGTAAAAATGTTATTATTTTAATAGGTATGTTTATTTTGAAATAGTTAATACATGTTTATTTTGGAATATGGTTTAGAATATTTAGAATATTTATTTAATTTTATGAATAGTAAGAATTTAATCTCTATATAGTATTCTAAAATATTTTTAATAATATAATAAATTAAAATTTGAAATTTATTTTCAAATTTTAATTAAATACATTAATTACAAAAAAATGTAACATGATAGATGACTACTTCTCATGGAAATGGTCATAGATGAATGACTTACTTAAAGCAGTTGAATCCCAAAAAATGATATATAATAATAAATGACTTTAAAAATCTATAATAAGCCATTGTACTTAAAAATCTCCACAAGAATATTATTACATGTTTTTTTTTATTTTAGTTAACTTTGTTCTAGAACAATGTATTGCTCCTTGATAGCATTTCCTATGTCATCATTTCTCTTCTCCTTTAATACCTCTTCTATCTTGCATGTTTCATCTACAACTCCCAGTTGCTATCTCCCGAGTCATGAGGCGTCTTTCCAAAAATGCTTTGTCTTATGAAACTTCAACTGGTGCACAACTGCCACAACGATCTTAATAGCCTTAGGATTCTTTGGTCCAGTCTTTATGTTGTTTTCTTAGTGTCGTTTTTTATCATTATTGTTAATACACAATTTTATTATGAGAAATTGTTTTGGTTTACATGGTTAAAACATTTTAAAGCTATGTTGCATGAGTTTTTGGAATTGGGAACATTGGGAACTTGGGTACGGGTACCTGGAATGGGCAGGGGTTTCTCCAAAATTTATAGGAAACAGATAATCAGTAACGGTAGTATATATATCTACGTTGTGGGAAACATTGGGCAGAGGGTCGTTTCCCCCTGGAAACAAAACATAAATGTGTTTCTCCATACCGTACTACTTGGAAACGTGTTTCCATCTGTACTGGGTCGTTTCGCATTGAGGAAACATGCCCAATACAGAGAGAAACACGTTTCCAAGCTGTACGAGCACGTTTCTGTCATTTAATATTCTTTTATTGCGTTTTTTTTTCGTTTTAAACTTTTTTGTTTTAGGCAACCAAATGTTCAAGCCTACAACCCTAGTGTTGATATGCAGTTCATGGTAATGTTAAATTCTTAAAGTAAAAGTGACTTTTACTTAAATTTTTAACATTACCGTTAAATGACACAGGATGTTTGAGTGTGGTTTTTCCCTCATTTGATTTCATATGTAGAAAGTAGAATTTGACATCTCACTCAAAATCCAACGAACTTATCATTTTTTCAATATTTTAGGATTGGGGGGATTGCAATGTTTCCATTGGATTTTGTCACGTACCAGGGTATGGAACTTGTATTTAATCAAGAGAAACAAACCCTCTATGCAGGGAGGACTCCCAATAATGAAGAGCACCTAGGGTACTAGGGCATGGAACTTGTATTTAATCAAGAGCACTAAGGTTGTTCTGCTATGCAGGAGGAGACTTCCAATCAAGCACGAGAAAAGAAATTAGAAATTTCTAGTGGCTGATTTTTGATATTTCTCTTTTTATTATGTGATCATTCATGAGTAAATGTGATGTAAATTTAGAGCCTTATAGTTTATGCATTGACATTGGACAATTTAATCATAATGTAATAAATTATAATGTATCATGTATGCTTTATGATTGCACATATTTCTTATTGTGTTTCCCTATTTCCAAAATTTGGGGGCCTCACATTTCTTACCCGTACCCATTTCAAAAACTTGTACTTGTTTCCCCGTATTGTGTAAAAAAAAAAATTCCATAGAAAAAATCGAACACTTTATAAATAGTAAAAAGCTACATCATAGATGTCGCAACATTCCATATGATTTCAACGCACATAAGGGGCATCAATTCACACTGACCAAAAGCAAGCCAATACAAAACTAGATGCAAGCAACAAAGATGTGCCACTACAAAGCAGCCGAGGAGGAAAAAAGACAACGAAACAACACGAAAGAGAAGAGCGATCCATGCCACCGGAGTGGAGGGAGAGCCCCACAAATCACACTTTTCTCCCTTTTTTCTTCTCGACTTTACGCCATTCACCTTGTGATGGCATGGAGGAGAGAAGGACTATCTAATTATCTGTTGCATGTGTTCCAATGTCCTTATCTAAATCTAAGTTATCTGATGTACGTGATGTCGTTTATTCCCACAATTTTTTGTGTCCTCTAGATTCGTATCCAACTATTTCGAGAGAGTTTGTAGATCCAAATGATCTAGTGAAGCATTTCCCTGTACCTCTATTTCATTTTTTGTCTGATTGTTTTCCATGGGGATGGTCTCATCCTCTTCTTCTTCTACATCCTTCTCAGGCCCAGGTGGGGGATATTGCCAACCTTTGTTCTCTTTCCTAATCTTATTATTTTTTCTTTTTTCTTTTTTGGCATTAGGACATGTGTTTTGTAAGTGTCTCATCTGCCTACAATTTCTGCATCTGAATGCAGTGTTTTCATAATCTAGGGGCTGCATCCAATTTTGCTGTTTTTGAATCATCAGGATGCTTTCCGGTAATCCTTTGCTAAGATCTACTTCCACACAGATGCACTCGAAAGTGTAGATTCTCTCTTCTAATATTTAGATATCTATTTTGATGTATCACCCAATGATGTTCCCAATACCTTCAAGAACGTGGTCATTCAAGAAGTGAAGGGCGACTTTGTACAACCTGACCCATATCGGCATTCTAGTAACTGCCATAGTGTTTGTGTCAAATTATAGGAACCATGGGGTGATGAAAAGGCCCGAAAGATCCCTAGAAGCATCGTCCTTCTCGGATAACAATATCTCTGGCCTCCGAGGATTGAAATTTAACAATAAAAAACCCTTTGGAGCACAGATGAATTTCACAGTTTGTGGTCCAGTTTGCGCCCATGTAGTCCCCATATTGTTATTATTGTGCCCCATAGAGGCCCACTATTATTATTGTTGTGCCCTTACATTATTATTGTTATGTAGGCTCTGATTATATTGGGACCCCTTAGACTCCTATATATAGAAAGTAGGTATCATTTTTATCATCCAAGAATTGTTCATTTATGTAATGTAAAGGAGGTTTCCCCCTCAAAGAGGCTTATTTCTAAGTTTTTGATCTATATTTTCTTCTATTTTGTGAGTTGTTTTCATAACATTTAATATCAAAGCTTTGGATTTTATGGTTTCGCTGCTGCAAATAGGTAATCTTGGAATTTTAGCTATAACGTTTCTTATATGAAGATTCAAAACCTAAAGAAAAACCTATTTGAGCCGAAATCCTAAGGAACGCTATGGAAAATTTTCAGATCTTGGTTAGCTGTATTTTCAAAGATATGATCTGAGGAAATTAGGGTTTTTGAAGGCTCCAAAATTTCATCTCAAATAGGTAGTGAAGGGAAAATCATCATAACTTGCAAGTATCAAATTGGATTCTGTAAAAAGTGGCCAAAATTGCACGTACTTTAGTTTCTTTTGTCTCGATTTCTGAGGCAAAGGTAAAAAAAATGAGACGTATCACAACATATAAGTTCGCTTTGCTGAACCAGCCAATAATTAGGTCATTGTGGGAGAATGGGCATAAATTTATCTTGAATAATCCAAATTAGGTCTGACCTATCGCATTGGAAAGAAGACTCAGAAGGATACCACAAGACCAAAGGTCAAATCTTGGAGATCCTAAATTACAGAGTTACAATCCTTTCAATATCGAGCTCCTTAAAGCAAGGGCATATTGAAGCATATATATCTATATCGGGTTCTAAAATTCCTTCAAAAAAGAATTCTACACCCATTAAGCCCTCAGAAAACTCTATTATGACACATGAAGAGAAAGAATTGCAACATGATATATCAAAATTATGGGGCCAAGTGCAACAAATTTCGCTCTCACAAAGAGCAACCAAAGATGACCTAAAAGGTGACATGGAGGGTTTAAAAGTATACATGGAAGCTAAGATGGATGACAAGGAAGCTAATATCGATGGTATAGAAGCAAAACTTGAATGTTTGAAGGAAGGTTTGACAAAGTTGCTACAACAAAAGCTTCCTAATGGTGAAAAGGTAGTAGAGGAAACTCATGATGAGAACAAAATAAATGTTAATCATGATTTCCTAGACTCTAAAATTGGATCGAAAACCAACCATATTCCAAAGATCGATATGAAGAATTTTTATGACAAGGATCTGATAACATGGATACTACAAATGGAGCAATACTTTGAACTCCATAATGTGCAACCCATAGAAAAGGTACACATTGCAACTTTATATTTAGAAAAAAATCAGTTTGTCTGGTATCGATGGCTTTGTTCTCGTAAACCACTTGTCACTTGGTTAAGAGGAAATGAGAGCACATTATGAGGACACAAAGAGCAACACCTTCTTTAGTCAATTGATAAATCTCAAACAAAAGGGTTCAAGGATGGATCATATTGAGGACTTTCAAAAATTGAATATAAGGGTAAAATATATTCCATAGGAACATAGGATTGATGCCTTCAGAGGGAATTTAAAGGATAACATCCAACATGAGGTTCGTCTTTTGGAAATTGATACATTGGAAAAGGCATTCAGGTTGGCAAGAAAATTTGAAAGAAAAATTATGGAAACAAGAAATTCTACCAATCACAACTATAAATATTAAAATGTTGCTACTCCTAGCCTTCCACAACCTACAAGTTTGACACCACAACAATCGGAGAAAAAAAATAAAAAGGGATATGTTACAGTTGTGATATAAAATACACTAAAGGTCATAAGTGTGTTGAGAAGAAATTAATTTACATAGGTTATGAAGAGGAGGAAGAAAAGGATGAAGAAAATTCAAAAGAAAAGGATATACATCATGAACCAAACCTAGAGAAATAAGAAATGAATTCGATGATATTTTGTAATGCTTTGGCAAGAATTACCTCTCCTCAAACTCTCGAGATTGAAGGACATATCGAGAAGAAAAAGGTAATAGTATTGATTGATTCGGGTAGTATCCATAATTTTATTTGTTATAAGATAGCCAAGGAATTGAATTTCTTCCTATATCTAGCACTAGAGTTTCAAGTGATGGTTGCAAATGGAGGAATTGTAAATTTCTTTGGAAAGTGCCATAATATCAAGCTAACCATGGGGGAATATGTATTGAATAGTCCAATGCTTTTTGTTCCAATGGGTGGTGTTGATGTTGTACTAGGAGTCCACTGGTTACAATCCTTGGGGACTATAGCTTTTAATTTTCAAGAACTTTTCTTGAATTTTTTTGGGAAGGAAAGGAAGTTGAATTATGGGGTATTGCACGGAAACCAGGAAATATGATCAGTGTTATTGTCATGAATTTTTTTTTGAAGAAATAACAACAAGGTGTAATTGCACAATTATGCTCACTACAGGTTCAAACAGTGGAATATCACATCGAGAATCAACAACAAGTTCTCCAACTCTTAAAGGATAACCTCGCTTTGGCATAGAATTGAATGAAACAACATGTAAATAAACATCGCAACAAAAGAAATTTTGATGTAGGAGACTGGGTATTTTTACGGCTATAATCATACAATCAAATGTTACTCAAGAAAATTAAGAAGGATAATAAATTATCACCAAAGTATTATTGTCCTTCCAAGGTGTTGCAAAATATTTGTACTATGGCATACAAATTGGAGCTTCCAACATCTTCCCAAATCACCCAATTGTCCATGTTTCATGCTTAAATAAGGTTATAAATGAAAAGTTCCCAACTCAAAAAATATCGCCAAAAAATTGACGAGGAAGGAAAAATCATATTGGAACTTGAAGCAGTCACAGAAACAAGAACTCAACAACTACGAAATAGATAAATTTCAAAGTATCTCATCAAATGGAAGAACATACCAACTAAAGATTCCTCATGGGAGGATGAGAATTTTTATACAAAAGCATACAGAAGTACTTAAGCCTTGAGGAAACCACTTGTTTGAAGGTGAGGGGATTGTTAAGTACCTATAATAATAGTACAACGCCTTATTGTTATTGTTAGTGTAACCCCCTTATTGTTATTTTTATGCCCATGTAGTCCTCGTATTGTTATTATTATGCTCCATAGAAGCCCACTTTTGTTATTGTTGTGCCCTTACATTATTATTGTTATGTAGGTTATGATTATATTGGGACCCCTTAGACTCCTATATATAGAAATTAGGTTTTTTCATTTGTATCATCCAAGAATTGTTCATTTATGTAATGTAAAGATGGTTTCCCCCTTGAAGAGGCTTATTTCTAGGTCGTTGATCTATCTTTTCTTCTATTTTGTGAGTTGGTTTCTAACATAATGTCACTCAAATTTTGTGTTATAATTCAAACTTGTGATTATTTTATTTCCTGAGATAACATCTGAGCTTCTTGTTGTCTCACCCATCCAAAATATTAGATATACTATGAACTATTATACCCATCCGAAAATTACTGAGATAGATGACCAGAATTCTCCATTCTCTGTGGTGACCCTAGTCGGGTATAAATAGTGGTTGGGCCATATATTAAGCCGACATGATCTTGATCAATAGATGTGTCTATAACAGTGAGCTGACATAAAATATTTTCATACTATTTTGGAGGCTGACATGAAGATCCCTTTTAAGGCTGAAATTACTTGTCTTGGAGGGCTATTATAAATTATTTATACAATGAATCATGCTCAAGAAGAGCTCTTCATACATGACATTACTTATTTGATCTTACATTATAAATCCTAATCATATCAAATGAGAGCCAACTAAACATAAAATCACTTGCTCATGAAACCCGTGAAGCAAGTATTAATAATAATTTTATTACATCATTTACATAAGTCACAATTAAATGTCATTATGAAGACCGAACCTAGTTACATTATTCAACACTCCCTCTTAACTAGGGAGGCATTTGTAATGATACTTGATCATTCTCAGTATGAATAATTTCTCATAAGAATAATTGGATTGGTAACCCATTTGTATAACATCATATCAACCAACATTGTTACATAGGAAGGCCTTGACTAACAACTCCATCTCTCCACGAGATCTTGAGCTTAATGCTATCGAGATCAATTATTTAATAAACACCCTCATCATTGTCTCTATCAGAGCATACCCCACCCAGGTTCTCTCAGAGTATGTTAAGGACTATTCTTATCTTTTATTCCTAGTCCTCAAATAATATCAGTCCTTTCACAACTCCTCTTATCTTGGATGCCCTACTACATCCTCAAAGAGTATCAAATACCAGATGATTACCCAATCCTCCATTTTATCTTCCCATGTGAAGACCAAAATGACGTGTCTATCTCTCCCTCTCAATTTGAGAGGATATATTCCAATAAAGGAATGTACTCATTCCTACATAAGGAGTTTACCTAAGCTCCCTCTTGGCTTAGGAATTTCCAAGTTTCTACCAATTAAGAAACTTATTACCAGGCTCCCTCTTAATGAGGGACCTGGAACAACTTCTTAGGAAATAATGGGACATCAAACTGATTTGAATAACTTCTTCCTTTGATGTCAAAAATCTCTTCTTCATTATGGATTCTTCATCTTTTGGGACCTCTTCATAGGGCACAAACCATCCATCTCTTTCATCCATTAGTCATGTCATCATTCATTCTCATCAGAGATTGATCCATCAGTCTTTCATCCAAAAAAATTTCATGTTATGCCGCTATCTTCATATGATATTTATTCAAGGATATTTCATCCTATTGTTATCACTCAGTAATTTCTCCAGGTTCAAGAGAAATAGTCTGAGGTAACCACAAACCTACTTCAAATTCTAGGATCTAGCCTTCTTAGAATTTAGAGAGGGATTTCTCTTTAAGATTTATCTTTGTTTTTTATTTTTATTTTAGGCTAGTTATGATATAACAATTGGTTTTTGTTTTCAATTAGTTTGGTGGGGAAAATTCACTTAAAGCTAAATTAAGTAGAAATCTACTTGACCATTGAGCTAATGGAATCTAAGTCTTGATAGCAGTACTAGAAGGCAAGGCCAAAAGAATGCAAATATAGTCAGGGCAAGATAGATAACACTCAGAGCTTTGGGTAAAAGGTTTTTGATGAAATGGTGTAGTCAGGACAAAGGGCAATGAAGGATCCTTTGATCCAGACAATAGAGGAAGGAGGTAGGAGTCAAACAGGAGTAGGAGCAATTAAGAATTCCTAACACTGGAAATCAGTTGAAAATGTCTAAATGGTAACTTAGTTAAGACAGGGAGCCATAAGTTAGTCCTGAAGTAATATTCCTAGTTACTCAATAAGAAAGAACAAACACATAAAGATATGAATCGAACTCAGAAAATAAACAATGACAAGATAGATGAACTTCACTCTTTAACTTATCGTGAGAATCCTGAACTATGATGTCCAATTTTCTTTGTCGAGTTTACTACTTCGAAATCAACACATGTAAGCCTCCAATGTATCAACAAAAGTCTATAGTAATCTTAGCAATTTTATTCCACACTAAACACTTCATAAACTAAAGTATTTATACACATGTTTATTACAAATATCCTAGACAGATCTAGGAACAACTCTAGGAAAATAAAAATATCTTTACATATTAAGTGGGACAACTGCTTAACAACCTTAGCAAGTTGTCCTCTTATCTAGAAAAAATAGAGCTATCTTATCTAAGCAAAATTGATTGTTTGAGTTGCTGTCCATGTTTGCTGGAATTTTGAAAATATCTTTGAAAGAAGACTTCATTGATACTCTTTCCACTTATAATCTTTGACCCTGTACTTTATCTATGATACTCTTTCATGATGTTTATTAACCATTTCACTGTTGTAAAAAGGGAAATTACTACAGTAAAAAATCAGTTGATTTCTTTTTCTTTCTCTGATACACCTTAACTCTATCCCTTCACCCCGATACATCTTTAACCTGACAAATTGACCTCTAACTGCCATAAAAGGAGTCTTTTCAGTAGTAAAAAAAAAAAACAAAATCAAATGTTGTGTTATTTGTTTTCTTCTCAAGCTGATTTCTTTATTTGCTTTGTTGTTGCTATAATAAATCTGTGAAGGTCTGCCAATGTTCACTTCTAGAATCTTCATAATTTTCAATTTTCTGTAGTTCTCATCCACTTCAGTGTACTTAGTAAAATTTGGTTCAATTACAAATAAATGTTTGATTTCATTCTAAAGGAAGAATAAATCTTCAATGTATTGAAGAACAACTTTCCCAGTTGGAGATCCCTGTGGCAGTTTCTTATTCACTTGTTCTTTGGCATGGTCCCTTATATTTTTATCATATTCCTATTGGTCCATCAATTTTTCATTGAAAACATGGATGTCTGGGATGCCTGCTTGCCTCAACATAGTATACTTTGCTAAAAACTTTGTAATGGAAAAATTCATAGCATCACATTTTTCTTTCAAGTTATTCATCAAATTTTTCTTTGTCAATACCTTTTTCATTTTCAGTAGTCTCTGTTTTGTCTTGTATCTTCAGTTCCTCTAGCTCAGTCCTATTCTTATTCTTTAAGAAGGTAATTATCATTTGTGCTTGTGCTGGTTTATCTGCTAATTCTTCTATAGTCCTTTGTATTTCACTTTAAGCTGCATGAAGGAGATCTCTTTGTTCATAAATTATCTCAATTGATGGCCATTGAAGATGTATGGCCTCAATAATGTTGGTCCATAAGTCATTTCTTATGTAAGAAACCTGTGTAGTGAAGCTCAAATCCTTTTGAAGACTTTTTACTTGCTCTTCAAGTCTTTTAGCTTTTTGTTCATAATTATTGGCATTAATCAGTGTAGTTTTATTGGATGCCTCCATAATTTGAATCTGTTTCTTCAAACTGTTGATTTAATTGGTTTTCAATGTCATTTCTTCCATTGCTTTGACAATTTTCCCTGCATCATTTGTCTGCTATAATTGTGAGGTTGAGGATTCTTTTTGGGAGGTGGTAGCTGATTGTACTGACACTGCAGTTGCTAGTGGTTCTTTGGGTGCTAACTTGTCTCTCAATGTAGAAGGAATAGCAGCTGTAATAATAGGAATAACTGTGGGAATAGTAGAAGCATCAGTTTCCTTCAGAGTTTCCTTTTCTTTCATCAGTATATCTAATTGACTTTCCATATCCTTAATCTAGGCAGTAAGTTTTATTATCAATTGCATCGTATCTTCTTTCTCTTTATGTTCTTGAAGTATTTCCTTGCTCTATGTGTGCTCACTTTGAGGAAGTTTTAATTGTTCCCTCAAAGCAGCAATGTCATCATTTTTCTGTTTGATTAATACTTCAGCAACTTGTATATTGGATGGGTCAACTCCTATTTGTAGAATCAAATCTTCTAAGGCCTTGATCCTTAGATATTTTTCATATAAGGAGTCTTTATCAAGCTTCATCTGATCTTGCAGGTTGATAATAGTATTTTTCAAATTGCTGACACTCGTGGCCTTTGTCACCATAGTAGAATATAGCATTTCTGAAGTAGGTCGATGGAATTCTATTTGATCCAACTCATGTACCATTTTAGTATCTACTTCAAATTCCATATTTTTGTAATCAGTCATTGTTTTAGGGGTTGAAGTAGTAGGATGTAAATAGGACATGATCATTTTATTTGAAGAATAATCAAATGTTGTAAGCAATCTATCCTAATTTCCTGGCTTCTGCTTGAGAAATTGAGAATAAATCTCACTTTTAATCTCCTCATTTCTTTGTTTAATCTGATTATACATGTCCTTAATATCCAAATCTTTTTCTTCTGCTGTTTGAGAAGAAGAAGTTTCCATGTTCACCTGTTGCTCAATCATTTGAGTCTCTTTTTCTTTGGATGATTCTTATTCTCTTTCAATATCTGTCAAAGTATCCTTGATTATTGTAGTGGCCTTATCATTACTGACCTCTGGTTCATCTTCAACCTCAATAAGTTTGTCTTTTCCTATGGAACACAATCTTAGTGTTTTATTGTAGAGAAGTTTGAACTTGGTATCTGAAGTGGTTTCTACTGTATAGGCACCCTCATCTCTGCTTCTCTTGTTTGAAATATTTGGCTGTTTAGGAGTTACCACAACAAGTGTGGTATCCTTTTTTCCTACTGGCTATGTATTTACAGTTACATCTACCAATGTATTTTTTGTCCATTCTGTTTGATTGGAAAAATTTTCAACATCAGGCTTTGGATCATGTATAACTGGAGGAAGCTTATTTTTAATCCTTATACTGTTCAAAAGACCTTGGGGATCATAATTCCAAGGGAAACTCACTTGAAATTTCATCTCTGATAATCTCCTTTTTATTTCTTTCTCAGCATCCCTGTTATTTACTATGAATGGACCAATCTGATTTTTTAGCTTAAACTGTGCCTTCTTTTTGGATGCCATGAAATGGATAGCATCAACATTTAATACCTATCTCAAGTATTCTAGAGCAAAGACTCTGATAGTCAAAAATTTGGGTAACTTATATGGACGCAAATTGGATCCAAAGATTCTTAATTCAGTGTGCTTTTCATATAAGTACCAATCTCCCATTTTACATTCTTATGACAGTTGTAATATTCTTTTCATCTCTTGATTTACTATAGGTTGTTCTAATTTTTGTAGCAAACTCATGGCTGGTCTGATAAACAAATCTGTGAAATCTATAAAATTGTATTCATTTCCTTCCTTTCTCAACAATGATGTCCAGAAGACAACTGATAGAGGTTGGCCCTCTACATTCATTTTCTACAATGTTATAGAGAAGCGATCTGCTTGTGAGAATAAGAACAAATGGAATAAATAGGAGGAATACCTAAATACCCCTTCAGTGGGTAGCTTTGTCAACTGATGGTGTATGGAATTAGCAATAAACCTGG
This sequence comes from Pinus albicaulis, assembly GCA_034641835.2. Lineage (NCBI taxonomy): Eukaryota > Viridiplantae > Streptophyta > Pinopsida > Pinales > Pinaceae > Pinus > Pinus albicaulis. Next base: position 35,683,117 of record MU968363.1, read on the forward strand.
AAAAATAAAAAATCACAGCAGGAGGCTGACCAGGAGACAATGTAGACAAAAAAGCAAGGATAGACTCATCAGTAAACTCATCAGTGAAGTATCATAAGATGAATGATAACATCGAGATAACATGCCTAGAACCCTCTGGAAACTTAGAAGTGGAATAAGGAGGATTCAATTTTGGGATGTCCACATGACTGGGCATGAAGTTCTGAAAAATCATGAATCTTTTGGGGAAATCTAACCCTAAATATAATTGAGTCAACGCTTCTATGGATAATGGGACTACCTTTGGGTGAAACTGTAATTGCAACATTTCATTGATTGACTCAGCAATGATAGAAAAAAGGATTTCCCTGTCATTATTCACAATGGATCTTTGATCTGGGACATAATATTTTGGCATAGTCTTATCAGGTCCTAGCCAGAATGAGTTACGGGGACTATATATTTAGGTAAGTTTGTATCCCAAAGAGGCATTTCTTCTTTGTCTAAAAACTTCTCATAACACTAATTGTGTACTTCTAGCAGATTGAATTCTACCAAAGGGTCCACAATTTTGTAATCTACATCAACCAAGGGGATGACTTCTTTAGTGGATACTGGAGGTTGAAGAGGATTTATAGTTAGAGTGGTCTTAGCAGTGATAGCAGGAGTAGACTTTGTAACTTTTGTTGCTTCAGTTTTAGGAGGTTTTAACCCTCTAGTCCTAACAGGCTTGGATCCTCCAGCCTTTGGTGTGAGTTGTTTTTTTGTCATTTTGAGGTAACTACAACAATATTAGACTATTTTCTATAGTTGGTTTGTCTTCAACAGAGGGGAATTGAGCAACTTTATGGGCAAGGATGATAGCAGTGGACAATTCAATGTTCAATTTTGGAATTTTAGGGCATAGAAAATAGCTTAAGACAGAAAATGTAGGTTTTCTGAATGATTGGGACTGTAAAAAAGGGATTTTAAGGCTTTCTGTGGGTTTTTAAAACCTTTTGGACCATGGAATTTGTCTTTCAGGGGTCTCTGACTGAGAAATTGGCTTAGAAATGAGTTTTTCTGCAAATGGCAATTTCTGGGAAAAAATTGCGATGGTTTTCCCTCTTTTTCCAAGGTTTTGGTACAGAACTGATGGGAAATTTAGCTCTTTAAATTTCAATTGGCTCAATTGGCAATAAAAATCGTGAATATGTAGGCCAAATTCAGGAAAATACCTAATTTGAAGGTATCTGGTTGCTTTGAGAAGGGTTTCTGATGATTTGATGGTTCCTGCAATGCTGATGCAAAGAAATGGCTTCAAAATAGTGTTCAAACAAGGGTTGTTTGTTGAAATTGAGTTTAAAATGGGAAGTAAGGGCTTTCTCTGGTTAAATTTCAACAATTTTTGAGCAAAATGAGTTTGTTTACAGTCGGGCGGGTTTTTTAATAGTCTGGAACGCGCAAATAACAATGATAAATGTTATAACAAAGCTTTTAACTTTATTATAAATCATTTAAAAGATTGCAATAGATGCAGGTCAAATCTGTGCCAGAAGAAGTTTTTTGCTTTGCAAATGCGAAAACCACGAGTGTGTTTTGCATTCAATTTGGGTGGTAAATGGTATTGCTCCAAACGAACACGATCGTATCAGGAAATGACACGTCGCGGGAGGTGGTAAGGAGAAAACCGGCCATTTCACGCTTATTTGGATATTTGTCGATCGTTTATTTTGTGAGTGCAAAAATGGTTTTCAACCGTCGGATCTTTAAAGTAGAAGCGAAGGGTTGAAATGGATTTAGAAGCTGCAGAGTAAACAAAACTGGGGTCGGGCAGCTTTTATGTGCGCGGAAATTAATATATGTTTAAGCCTTGTAAAGTATATCTAAATGGATAAGGTTAAAATCATAAATGGGTGGAATTAATATGTTTGCAAAAGGAAATCATGGGCAACAATATATGCGAAGGTTTATATACATGGTGAAATGCGTGTAAGGAAGGTTGTGTTAGCCAAAGGTTTAATATAGGTTAATTATGATAAAACGTGAGGTTTTATTCTTAGGGGAAAATAAAAGGCTTAGGATAAATGATCTTAGGCTCTTAACCTTAGGTTTAACAAATGTGGGAAATGGTATTTAAGTGTTATAAAGGCATGGAATGTCAATCTTTATAAAACTTAGGATAGAATAATATAATGGGGGAAATATTTTCCGCTTAAGACATATATAAAACCTGTCTAAAGCCTTTTTTATCTTTATTTTTATTATATAGTTATAGACTATGGAAAATGTCTATCGCTATAGAGGGCGGGATATTTACATATAGTTAGTTTTATGCCAAAGGGGGTGTAATTGGGGTTGTTATTTAAACGTGTGGGTAATTAAATTTGGAAAAAAAGCTTATATTAGTGGGTTTTTTGGGAATATTTAAATACAAGGAGTTATATTAATAGGATAAGGTAATTTATAAGGATTTAATAAATAAGTTAGAAGTTAATATGACATAGGATAATGAAAACACCAAAATATATTCATATGACTAAGTAAAGTGATGATGTTAAAAAGCAAAGCTTTATCATTTATAATTTGACCACTTTAATCTAGAATATAATATTTTTGGAGGGTTTTTATGTTTTTATGAATGAAGGAAATTAATCAAAGGGAACTTTCTTTTTCATTAAGTAAAAAATATCTTTACTTAAGAACTTGAAGTGCAAATGAATGAATGTAGGGTTAATGATGACAATTAGGGATTAACATAGAAATTCAACACTTTTAACTTAACAGTGATTTAGCCTTGGGTCTGGTCCCAACAGAAGTCAGAGAAATGCTCTAAGCCTCTTTGACTGAAAGTCTAGAATGCAGAATAATTGTAGGGGAGGGGAAATTAGTGATTTTTCCTGGTGAAAAGTATTTACATGATTCTCCCACTTCTTTCTACCTACCCAAATTTTAATCTAGCATTTTTTCTTCCATTTTGCAAGTGCATTTGAGCTAACAACCTTGAACATTTTATTCTTTTGAAAGCAATAAAAACTATCTAAATCTACCATATATCATCCGAGGGGTCAGATTAAACTGATGAGCTCCTCTTTATTCTCTACCTATCTACTAATTAGTCAGGATTAAACTGTCTCACTAATTTTTATTCACTATTCTACAACAATAAAATTGAAACATGACAAGTCAAGATTAAGCAGTTCAACTCATCATGGATTATGGCATTTATTGACACTCTGCCATAATCATCAGTAACAAAGTAAAAATTAGTGGCATTTGGACTTGCACACTGTCATGTTTTATTAATTTTTTCTATGGGGTATATTATTTTTTCCAAGTCCTTTGATTTTCTTTTAGGACATTATCCTCTTTTTGCTTTTCTATTTTTTTTATTTTTTACAAATATGGAAAAACAACTTGCAGAAAGCAAAGTATGTACATATTTACCAAACTATCATAAGTCAATTCCAAATTATGAATCCTATACTTATAGGACCCCAACAGCGGCTTCACATGGGGATGACATTTCCTGGTGAAATGTCAAGAACTCTAAGATCAGTAGCCTTCCATTTTGACCATGATGATTTTGTAAATGCTTTCTGTTTTCTACAACAAATCATACTTATGATATTTTACTCTCCAAATCTTAGGGCCTTCACTCTGGGCTTCAACTTTGGAAAGAAAACATCCACTCCAATCTACAAACCACAATGGATATTTACAATGATGTAAAAGGAAATTGGGACTAACTGTTAGTTAACTCATAAGAATAGTAGTGTTTGAGCATTCTACCATTCACTGGTCCTTCTGAAATGTCTGTGCCATCCAAATTTCTGATAAAAAATGCATTGTTACCTCTGTATCCATAAATAACATAAGGACCTTTCCATAGAAAGTCAAACTTTCCATGTTTTCCTTTTTCTTCTCCCCTGGAATCCCATTATAACACTTTATCTCCTATGGTAAAGTCATCTTCTTTAGTTCTTTTATCAAATATTTTCTTGATTTTCTCTTGAATGACTTGAGATTTTTCATAGAGTTCTTCCCTAGTCTGTTGCAAATGGATATTTTGATTTATCCTTCTTTGTATATCATTGAATTCTACCTGTGACTCTTGGATAATTTTCATAACTGGAACACCTAAAGACGATGGGAAAACTGCATCCATCCCATATACAATCTGGTAAGGAGATGTTCCAATTGATTTCTTGGTAGTAAGTCTATCTGTCCATAACGCATAGACTAACTTTTTATTCCAAGTTTTCTTATTTTCTTCAGTAGTTTTTTGATGATAGTCACAAGGCTTTTATTTGAAGATTCAGCTAGGCCATTGCCTTGAGGCTAATAAGTAATAGAGTGGCCTAGGGTAATATGATACTTGTGGCAAAAGGCAATCATTTCCTTAGATTTAAATGCAGCTGCATTATCAATAAAAATTTTATGTGGGCATCCAAATCTAGATAAAATGTTATTTTCTAAGAAAGAGATAATGACTGAATCAGTGGATTGTCTGGGAGGAATGGCTTCTATCCACTTGCTGAAATAATTTGTGGCAATCAATATCCATTTGTGTTGGCCAGAGGATGGAGGGTGAATTTCTCCAATGAAGTATAAACCCCATTGTTGAAAAGGCATCTCAGTAGAAATAGGTTTGAGTGGTAAAGGTAACAACTTCCTTTTCCCTTAAAAAATCTGACATTTGTGACATGAAGTAATAATTTTTTTCACATCAGCAAATAAGGAAGGCCAGTAGAAACCAGCCCTAAGAATCTTATCTACTGTACTTTTCCATTATAAATGTCCTCCACAATCACCTGCATGAAATTCTCCAAGAATTTTGTCAGCTTTTGATTTTAGTAAACAATTCAGTAAAATCCCACTTTGTTCTTTCCAATAAAATATTTTATCTAGAATACAATATCTCATCGCTTTAAGTTTGATGAATCTAGCTTTTTTTCTAGTTAATCCAGGAGGAGCTTGTAAATTTGTAAGTACAAAGATAATATCTGAGTACCATGGCGAGTCTTGATAGGCTTCACTGATCAATGCAGTCGCCATCTCTTCCTGGTCATCAATCTGGGAAATAAAATATATATCCAAAGCATTACAATTAGATTCAGCCATCAGTCTGGCTAAACCTTGTCCTTTTATAAGTTTGGTTGGTTTAATCTCTATGTCATATTCAAGGATAGTGGTGATCCACTTTCCTCTTCTTCCATTTGGCCCATCCTGTGTTAAAATATCTTTGATTATAGAATTAGGGACATAGGCAATAATGTGGGAGTAAAGGATGTAGACTCTGAAATCTTTTATGGCTTTAGCCAAGGCTAAACCTTGTTTTTCCATTATGTTATATCTCAAAGGTGTATCTCTAAGGGTTTTATTGAAAAATGCTATAGGCTGTTCAAAACCTTGGTCATTTTTCTACAGTAGAACTACAACTATGGTATGTTCTGAGGCAAATGAAAAGATTATAAAATCTTTCTTGAAGTTTGGACTAATTAGGACTAGAGTTTTTGTTGAAGCATGTTTAATAGATTCGAATTATTGTTTTTCTTCAACTGTCCATTTTAAAACAGAGTCATTTTTTAATATGTTATTCAGTTCTTTGATGATTTCTGCTAGATTAGAAATAAATCTTCTCAAAAAGTTAATTTTTCCTAAAAATGCTTGTAACTCTTTGATGTTCCTAGGTTGGTGAATTTGCAGTATGGCTTCTATTCTTACTGGATCTATCCTAATACCTTCCTTTGAAATTATGTGTCCAAGTAATTTTCCTTCTTGTAGTCCAAAAAGAGTTTTCTTAGGATTTAATGATATACCAAATTTCCTACATTTAATGAAAACTTGTCTCAGATGATCCAAATGTTCATTATTTGTTTTAGAAAAAAAAGTAATATCATCTAAATAAATAAACAAAAATTCATGTATTTCCTTAGCAAAGGCTATGTCCATAGCCCTCTGAATGGTAGCTCTAGCATTCATCAAACCACAAGGCATTTTCACATACATGAAAGTGCCCCATGGAGTGGTAAAAGTTGTTTTAGGTTGGTCTTCTTTTTGAACAAGTATCTGGTTATAACCTGAAAAACCATCTAATAAAGATATCCTAGAAGAACCAACTACACTTTGTAAAATATGGTCCATTTTAGGTAAAGGGTAATTGTCTTTTAATGACACTTTATTAAGATTCCTGAAATCTACACATAATCTGGTTTCACCAGTTTTCTTTCTTGTAGGTACTAAGTTAGAAACCCAATCAGAATATCTGATTGGTGCAATTATTTGGGCATCATACATGCGTTTAACTTCTTTTTCAATCAAAGGTAAGAGGACAGGATTAATCCTCCTCAATTTTTGTCTCAATGGTTTCTGATCATGTTTTATAGGAATCTTATGTTGAATTATGTTTGTGTCATATGGTTTTAAATTTTCATAACTCCATGCAAACACAACTTGATATTCCTTTAAAATTTCCATGTATTTTTCTTTTTCTTGAGGGCGTAAAGATTTTGACAGTTTGATCATTTTTGGTTTTGTTTTTGTCCCAATGTTACATTCTTCAATGTTAGACTTGACTGGTTCCATTTTGGGCTTTTTGGGAACATCATTAGAATCAAACAAGTCCTCCAAAGGAGTTAAACCCTTAGGTTAAAAATTATCTTTTAAATCTAATATCTCAATTTCATCTTCAATTATTTCCTCTATATCTACCTTCTCTAAGTTATCTATGTCAGATTGAGTAAGTACAATGGGTTGGGTAAGTTTATGTGCATCTATGTTATTTATTTCGTAATTAACATCTAAATATATGTTACATTTTGGATCTAAATTACCATATGTGTCTATTATACAATTTTGAAATTCATCCTCACTATTCAAAAAATGGTAAATCTGTTCATCTTTAGAGAAAATCTACCAGTATTTGACATTATCAGGGACAATGGATCTATATTTAACTTCAAAATTATATCTATGTGTTGGTTGAAAAGGTAAGTTACATGTGCTAGCAAAATTTGCTAAGCAATGTGCTTGCAAATTTTGATTTCTAGGAATAGTAGCAAACTTACATTCTAGTAAATCATCAACCAAGTCAATTTCTGCATCTCTATATCTGGCTAATCTAGGATTATGAACATAATATTTTCCATTTACTTGTTTAATGACTAATTCTGAATCTCCCATAATTAAAATCCTCTTACCTCCTAAATTTATGATGATTTGGAGGCCTAAGATAAGTGCCTCATACTCTGCCATGTTGTTGGTGCATTTGAAGTTGAGTCTAAAGGCATGTCCTTCTGAATGACTGGTCTCAATCTTTGAGATCCACACTCTAGCTCCTGCTCCTAACTTGTTCACCGAGCCATCAAAGTCTAAGTGGCAAAGGGCTTCATGAAAAATATTATGACTGTTTGGTTTAGGCTTTATGTCAATTAATTCAGTTTGGATTTCATTATTATCACAGTTACATAAAATGAAGGAATCCAGATTAGTTGGTGTTGAGTAAATTGGGTAATTTATTGATCTCTCAGCATTACTGACCATGTATTTCATTAAAGTCTCTCTATAAATTTTCTTAGGTTGTCCAAACACTGTTATGGTGGCATAGCTCATGTCTAATTGTAGAGTTCCCTGCAACTTAGCTCCCCATGAGCGAGAAAGAGGATTACCATATTTTGGTGGGATATCGGCTACTACAATATCCATAACCATGCTTTTACCAGGATATTGAACCAAATTCACACATAAGTATTTTATCAATCCAATGCACTTAACCTTGCTTGAATCAAAAGAGAAAAAATATTTGTATGGCCTTGTTATTTCTAAATTTAGGGTTTCCATGATAGCTTTTGGCATTAAATTGTCATAAGCTCCTGAATCTAACATTGCATTATGTAAAATATGATCATGAATATTAAGACTAATATAGAAGGGAGGAACTGATCCATCTGAATGCTTACCATTTACATCAGGGCCAAAAATTAATTCAGGCTGATCATCATTTAAATTAATAGAATCTTCACCATCATTCATATTCAAAGTTTCAGTAATTGTTGATTTATATAAGTCATTTTTTACCAATTCTGTGAAAGGAATTTGTATTTTTAACTTAGCTATTTCAGATTGAATATTAAATGATGATTGAGACTTACTAATCTTAATGCGTTCATCTTTTGAGACAGTTATCTGAGTGGTTTTTTCATGAATTTCAGTAGCTGTGATTTTATCTTGAGTTATTTTTTTATTTTCAGTCTGAATTTCTTGATTTTTTTTGTCTTTAGTTTTCCTTTCAGGGACAGATTCAGGGGCAGCAAGAGTTTTTTCAGATTTTGAACTTTTAGCAGAATCTTTGGTATTTACAGTTTTGGGATTTGCTGATTTAGAATCGGCAAGATTCCTTTTAGGATCGGGAATTGTTGATTTTGCCAAATTAGGGGCTTTGGTAGTGTTGGCCTTTTGGGAATTGTTGGAGGATTAGGCCACTTCTTCAGTGATGTCAACAATTTTTGGACTTGGTGACTTTTTGGGACTAGGAGGATTGGAATTTTTCTTGTTTTCCCTTGGGAGAATTTGCAAAATTTTTGTTTTTGGTGCTTCTACATTCTTTTTAGTTTGATTTTGAGAGCTGTTTTTTGTAGAAGTTTCATTATTTTTTCTGTTTCTAAGGTTATACTGGCTGTGAATTTCGTTAATAGAGAAATCATAATCTTGTTTGAAATCAAAGGATTCACTAGATTCTACTTTGAGTTGTTGAAGCTCAAAAAGGTTTTGATCCTCCTGAGTGAGGAAAATAGTGTTTTCTTCATCTATCCCCATTACTATATTGATGTCATCCTCATCTTCACCATTTTTTTGAGAACCTTCAACATAGTTCTCTTTGAATGGGGCCCTAATGTTTTGATCTAGAGAGGGTTCTTTACCTTTTCTAGGATTATTAATTTTTTTGAAGTTGGGATTTCTGATTTGAGGTTGATTATCCCAGTATGGTTTCCTCTCAATATTGTCTAGTCTTTCAACCACCCTTTCTAAATTTTTATCAAAAAGGTCAAATTTACCATCTGAGTTTGATGTTTCTTCTTTGATTGTGACTCTCCTTTCATTCCTAAGTCTGGCTTTTTTGGCTAGAATATTTATTTTTACACCAACATCATCTAATTGAATCTGTTCTAATGTTTCAACATTCCTTCTCTTAGTTGGTAAGACATATCTAGATCAAATCCATCAGAAAACTTAAGAAGTACTGAATAGGGTGTAGGTTTAAGATCAACAGGAATGAAATTATAAACATTGTTATTTATGGTGCAGTAATCCTGAACAGACTCATTAGGAGCTCTTTTTAAAGCATCAAATTCAGATAGGATTTGCAAGGGGTTCTTTTTCTTTTCCCATTTATTTAAGAATGCCCTATGGAATGCAGCTAAATTAGCTATACTACCAGCGGCTAAATTTTTAAACCATTTCTTAACCTCTCCCGTTAAACTTTGAGCAAACAACCTCATTTGAACATCTAATTCATCTATTTCATAGATTTCACAATAATCTGTTATTCTTATGACATGTTGTTGAGCAGTATGTTGTGATTGGCCATCAAATAGTGGTATATTTTTATGATAATCCTGGGGAATATCGTGGAGTTTTTGGGGTAAAACATGAGGATCATACCTAGCAGCCATGGCTCAGAGTTTCGCTAAACTCGGAGGTATAACAGTAACAATAGGATCAGTGCTGGATATGATAGCTGATGAGATAAAAGTTGTGCTTCATGAGCTTGGAAAAGATGTTGGTATATATATGGAACTATTTGGAAATAAGGATGTAGTGCTTATAAAACTAGTGGATGTAGGGGATTGAGGGTATGACGGAAATAATATCCTAGGCTGCAAAGGCAACTCAGGAATAAAAGGGTTTGTGGATGAACTGACAGTGGAGTCTAAAAATGAAGTGACAACATACAGAGTTGAATCTGATGTTGGAATTATTGTTGTGTGCAATTGAGAAACTGGAGGCTTAAATTAAGATAAGAAATGGGCTAATTTAATAGCTTCATAAATATCTTTAATCCGTGTAACATTAATCCTTTCTACTTGACTTTGAGTTTCAGATTTATCTGATTTTATTTTTGTTGCAATAATATTCTGTTTTGCTTTCAAGAAATAAGTAAAAACAGGATCTATTACAGTATCTTTTAAATCAGTTTCAGATTTAACTCTAAACAATGATTGTTCAAACTTGAAATAAAAATCAATATCAGATAAACTCACTAATTCTCTGGGTAAAGAATGAGCTTTTCTTAATGGTACCTCAGTCTCTAAATTGACAAAAAAAAAAATTCTTTTTGTTTTTTCCAATCTATTATGGGTTATCTACTATAACTGCAAGCTTACTATCCAGGTTAGACCTGGTATAGTAGGTTTTCCTAGAAGGCAGAATGACTATTTATGAATACCCACAACCCTTCAAAAATAATCTTAAAGTAAAAAAGATAGATTAAAAATCTTCCTTTAAGACTAATTTTAAAAAACTGGAGATTGGTTAGATCCCGAGTATGGTCGCCAGTATGTTATCACTTAGTAATTTCTCCATGTTCAATAGAAATAGTCCGAGGTAACCACAAACCTACTTCAAATTCTAGGATCTAGCCTTCCTAGAATTCAAAGAGGGCTCTCTCTTTAAGATTTATCTTTGTTTTTTATTTTTATTTTAGGCTAGTTGTGATAGAACAATTGGTTTCTGTTTGGAATTGGTTTGGTGGGGAAAAATCACTTAAAGGTAAACTAAGGAGAAATCTACTTGACTATTGGGCTAATGGAGTCTACGTCCGCATAGCTGTACTAGAAGGCAGGGCCAAAAGGATGGAAATATAGTCAGGGCAAGATAGATAACCCTCAGAGCTTTGGGTAAAATGTTTTTGATAAAATGGTATAGTCGAGACAAAGGGAAATGAAGGATCCTTTGATCCGAACAATAGAGGAAGGAGGTAGGAGTCAAATGGGAGTAGGAGTAGTTAAGAATTCCTAACACTAGAAATCAATTGAAAACATTTAAATGGTAACTTAGTTAAGACAGGGAGCCATAAGCTAATCCTGAAGTAATATTCCTAGTTACTCATTGAGAAAGAACAAACACATAAAAAAATGAATGGAACTCAGAAAATAAACAATGAAAAGATAGACGCACTTTACTCTTTAACTTATCGCGAGAATCCTAAATTATGATGTCCAATTTGCTTTGTTGAGTCTGCTACTTCAAAATCAACACATGTAAGCGTCCAATGTATCAGCAAAATTCTATAGTAATGTTAGCAATTTTATTCCACACAAACACTTCATAAACTAAAGAATTTATACAAATGTTTATTACAAATATCCTAGAGAGATCTAGGAATAACTCTAGGAAAATAAAAATATCTTTACATATTAAGAGGGACAATTGCTTAACAACCTTAACAAGCTGTCCTCTTATCTAGAAAAAATAGAGCTATCTTATTCTAATAGCTGTTGTTGTTTGAATAGGCACATCCAATACAACAGCACTTTGAAAAATATTTTTTGGAAAGATGTCTTCAACGATACTCTTTCCTGCTTACTCTTTGACCCTGTACTTTATCTACGATATATTTTGAATTTAGCCTTTCACCCACGATAATCTTTAACTTAGTATTTTTACCTCTCAACGCTGTAGCCAAAGGGATTTTTTCAGCAATAAAAAATCAATATCAAATGTTGTTTTATTGGTTTTCTTCTCAAGATATTTGCTTCATCTACACTCTTTTTCATTATTTGCTTCTTTGTTACTATAATAGATCTGTGAATGTACCATTGTTCAACATTTGGTATATTCACACTCTTCAACACTACGTATTTCTCATCTGCTTTAGTGTGCCAAAAAATTTGGTTCATTACAAATAAATGTTTGAGTTCATTCGAAGGAAAAAATAAATCATCAATGGCAGAACCATTTTCCTTGTTGGAGATCATTGCGGAAATTGCTTATTAACTTTTGTTCTTTGGCATAGTCTACGATCTTCACACTTCATATTCTTTCTTGTCCATTAATTTTTCATTGAACTGGATGTGGAATGTTTTCTTGTCTTAGCATAGTATACATTGCTAAAAACTTAGTAATGGAAAAATTCATAGCATCACATTTTTCTTTTCAAGTTATTCATCGAAGTCTTCTTTGTGAATGCCTTTTTGATTTGCGATATAGTCTCATCTTTGTCTTTGTATCTTTAATTCCTCGGCAGTCTATTCTTCTTGTTTAAGAAGGTAATTAGCTTTTTTGCTTGTGTTGGTTTATCTTGCTAATTCATACATTTGTCCTTTGTATTTCACAGCAAGTACATGAAGAGTCTCTCTGATTTCATTATTTGAATGTATGGCCATTGAAGATGTATGGCCTCAATAATGTTGGTCCATAAGTGATTTCTTATGTAAATATGTGTAAATGATGGCTAAATCCTTTTGAATTTTTTTACTTGTTCTTCAATCCACAGGCTTTTTTTGTTCATAATTATTGGCATTAATCAATGTTGCTATATTGGATGCCTCCATAGTTATAATCTCTTTCCTTTAAATTGTTTATTTCATTGGTTTTCAATGTCATTTCTTCCATTCCTTTGACAATTTCCATAATTTGTATCTTTTGTGATGTTGAAGATTCTGTTTGGGAAGCCGATGGCGGTGTACTCACACTTTATGGTGCAGTGGCTCTTTGGGTGCTAACTTTTCTCCCAATGTAGAAGGAATAATAAGCGCCAATAATAGGTATACTTGTGGGAATAATGGAAGCATCATTTTCCTTCCACCCAGGTTTCCTTTCTTTCATCGGTATATCTCATTGAGTTTCCATATCCTTAATCTAGGCGGTAAGATTTATTATCAATTGCATCATATCTTCTTTCTCTTTATGTTCTTGAAGTATTTCCTTGCTGTGGGTGTTCACTTTGAGGAATTTTTAGCTATTTCCTCAAAGAGGCAATGTCTTCATTTTTCTATTTGATTGATACTTCGGTAGCTTGTATATTTGATGGGTCAACTCCTATACGTAGAATCAAATCTTCTAAGGCATTGATCCTTAGATATTTTACGTATAAGGAGCCTTTATCGACTTCATTTGATCTTGCAAGTTGATAATAGCATTTTTTCAAATTGGTGACAACGATGGCCTTTGTAACCACGGTGGAATATAGCATCTCGAACTATGTCGATAGAATTCTATTACGATCCAACTCATGTACCTTTTAGTATCTACTTCAAATTCCATCTTTTTGTAATCGGCCATTGTTCTTGGAGTTGAAGTAGTAGGCTATAAATAGGACATGATCATTTTATTTGAAGAGATAATCAAATGTTGTAAGCAATCTATCTTGATTTCTGGCTTACTTGCTTGAGAAGTGAGAATAAATCTCACTTTTAATCTCCTCATTTCTTTGTTTAATCTTTGCTTATATCATCCTTAATATCCAAATATTTTTCTTTTGTTGTTTGAGAATAATAAGTTTCCATATTTCACCTATTGTTCAATCATTTGGGTCTCCTTTCCTTTGGATGATGCTTGTTCTCTTTTGATATCTATCAAATTCTCCTTGATTATTGTAGTGGCCTCATCATTGTTGGCTTTGTCTGGTTCATCTTCAACCTCAATAAGTTTTCTTTTCCTATAGAACCAAATCTTAGCCTTTTATTATAGATGAGTTTGAACTTAGTATATGAGGTAGTTTCCTCTTTGTATAAGACCCATCATCTCTTGCTCCTTTTATTTGAAGTCTGCGGGGCGTCTAGGAGTTACCACGACAAGTGTGGTATCCTTTTTTCCTGCTGGCTGTGTATTTATAGTTACATCTACCAATGTATTTTTCTGTCCATTTTGTTTGATTGGAAAATTTTTCAACATCGGGATTTGGATCATGTATAAATGGAGGTAGCTTATTTTAATCCTTATGTTGTTCAAAATACCATGGGGATCATAATTCCAAGGGAAACTCACTTGCAATTTCAATTACGATAATCTCTTTTCTATTTATTTTTTAGCATCCCTGTTATTTACTATAAATGGACCAATATGACTTTTTAGTTTAAACTTTGTCTTCTTTTTAGATGCCATGAAATGGATAGCATCAACATTCAATACCTATCTCAAGTGTTCTAGAGCAAAGACTCCGATGGTCAAAAATGTAGGTAACTTATATGGAAGAAAATTGGACCCAAAGATTCTTAATTCATTGTGCTTCTCATATAAGTACCAATCTCCCATTTTGCTTTCTTTTGACGAGTTGTAATATTCTTTTCATCTCCTCATTTATCTTGGGTTGTTCGACTTATGAAGTAAATTCATGGCTGACACGATAAACAAGTACGTGAAATCTGTATAAGCGTATTCATTTACTTCCTTTCTCAAAAATGATGTCCAAAATAGAACTTATACGAGGGCTCTCCTCTACATTCATTTTTTGCACTATTATTGGGAAGTTGTACGCATTTGTGAGAATAAAAATAGTTTAAATAAATAGGAAGAATACCTAAATACCCCTTCGGTGGGTAGCTTTGATGTGATGGTATATGGAATCAACAATAAATCGGCAAAATATGACAAGAGTAGAATGACCAATAGACAAGGTAGACGGAAATCAGGATGGACTCATCGGTAAACTCATCGGTGAAATATCCTAGGATGAATTATAGCATTGAAATAACTTGTCTAGAACCCTTTGGGAATTTAGAAGTGGAATAAGAGGGATTAAATTTTGGAATATCTATGTGATTAGGCATGAGATTCTAAAAAATCATGAATCTTTTGGGAAATCTAACCCTAAATATAATTGAGTCAATGCTTCAATAGATAATGGGACTACCCTAAGGTCCAAATTATAACTAAAACATTTCATTGATTGACCTTTGAAGTGATAGAAAAAAGGATTTCCTTATCATTATTCACAATGGATATTTGATACGGGACATAATACTATTGGCATAGCCTTACCAAAGTCTTTATTAGGGTGTGTTAAGGGGATTACATACTTGGGTAGATATATATCCAGAGAGGCATTTCTTCTTTGTCAAGGAACTTTTCATGACACCATTTGTGTACTTCTAATAGATTGAATTCCACTTGAGGGTATACAATTTTTTAATCTACATCAACCAAAGGGATAATTTCTTCATTGGGCCTTGGAGGTTGAAGAGGATACTTGATCACATTAGTCTCGGGAGTGATAACATGAGTAGACTTTGGGGTTTTTAATGCTTCGGACCCGGGGAGGTTTTTGGATCCTCTAGACTTAACGAGGCTTGGATCCTCCATCCTTAGGTGTAATTTTCTTTTTGTCATTTTGAGGTAACTATAACAAGATTAGGCTTGTTTTCTATAGTTAGTTTTCTTCAATAGAGGGAAATTGAGCAACTTTTATGGGTAAGAATGATAGCAATGGGTAATTTATTTCTCAATTTGGATTTTTAGGACATAAGGAATGAACTTGAGACAGAAAATGCAGTTTTTGAATGTTAGAAGTTGTAAAAGATGTTTTAAAGTTTCAGTGGGTTTTTAAAAACCTTTCTTAGCCGTAGATTTTGTCTTCAAAAGTGCGAATTTCGAGAATTTTTGGCTTCAACATGAGATTTCATGCAAATGGAAATTTTGGAAAAATTTGCGAGTGTTTTACCCTCTTTTTCCAAGGTTTTGAACCTGATGAATGGGCAATTTCACTCTTTAATTCTTAAGCTGATTCGACTAGAGGTTTAAGCGCTGAATTTGCGGGTAAAATTTTGGGAAAATACACGGTTGCGGGTATCTTGAAGCTTTTGAAAAGGGTCTGCAACTTTGATAGTTTATGCAATTGCGTGCGAGAGAAATGGCCAGATTGTCTTTAAACAAAGGTAATTGGTTGAAATTAGGGTCTTTCACTAGATATAATTCAACAATTACGAAACTATGGGTTCTTTGAGCGGTCGAGCGGGTTTTTAACATTACGGAATGCACATAATAACATTATAAAAATTATAAAAAAGTTTTTAACTTTTGTTATTAAACTTTAGAACTATCATAAATGCGATTTGAACTGCGGGTAGAGTGGTTTTCTTTTGCAAAATGCGAAAACCATAAGTGGGTTTCACGTTCAATTTGGGTGGTAAATGGTTTCTCCCCAAACGAAGGCGATCGTATCGAGCACGACACATCATAGGAGGCGGTAGAGAGAAACTTCCCATTTCGGGCTCATTTCGGAATTTGATGGTCCATTAGTTTGTGGACGCGAAAATGAGCGTTAGTTGTCGGATCTGAAGAGTGGAAGTGAATAGTTGAGATGAGATGGGAACTTTGCGGTCAAAAGGATGTGGGGCCGGGCGACGAGTGAAATAAAACCTTTGTAATATATGTTTTTACATCTAGAGTCTTATATGTGGGTTATATGGTTTACAAAGGGTTTAAAAATGAATGGTGATATATAAGGTTTGTATATATGTACGTAAGGCGGGGTTAGTATTTAACCAAGGTTTAATATAGGTTTATTCATGATATAAAACGTGAAGTTTTATTCATGCAGGAAGGTAAAAAGGCTTAGGATGAATGATCTTAGACTTTTAACCTTAGAGTTAAAAAAATGCGAGGGGAATGGTATTAAGCCAATATAAAGGTGCGAGATGATCAACCTTTATAAAAACTTAGGATAAAATGATATAATGGGGAATATTTTTCGCTTAGACATATACAAACATGACTAAAGTCTTTTTTTGTGTTTTTTTTTTATTTTTATTATATAGTTATAGACTATGGAAATGTCTATGACGCAGAGAGCCGGGATATTTACGTACGGTTAGTTTTATGCCAAAGGGGTGTAATTGGGGTTTTTATTTAAAACATGTGGTTAATTAATTTTGGAAAAAGTCTTATATTAATGGTTTTTGGGATAATTTAAATAAAGGAGCTATATTAATAGGATAAGGTATTTTATAAGGAATTAATAAATAAGTTAGAAGTTAATATGACATAGGATAATGAAAACACCAAAATATATTCATATGACTAAGTAATGTGATGATGTAAAAAAGGCAAAGATTTATCATTTATGTAATTTGACCACTTTCACTTGGAATATAATATTTTTGGAGGGCTTTTATGCTTTTATGAATGAAGGGAATTAATCAAATGGGATTTTCTTTTTCATTAAGTAAAAAGGTCTTTACTTACGAACTTGCGATGAAAATGGAGGAATGTAGGGAAATGATGACAATTTAGGAATTAACATAGGAATTCAACACTTTTTTAACTTAACAATCATTTTAGCCTTGGAGTCTGGTCCCAACAAAAGTCGGAGAAATGCTGCGAGCCTCTTTGGCCCGAAAGTATAGAATGCAAAATAACTATAGGGAAGGGAAATTAGTGATTTTCCCACGGTGAAAAGTATTTACATGATTCTCCCACTTCTTTCTACCTACCCAAATTTTAATCTAACATTTTTCTCTTCCATTTTGCGAGGTGCATTTTGAGCTAGTAACCTTGAACATTTTATTTTTTTGAAAGCAACAAAAACTATCGAAATCTACCTTATATCATTTGAAGGGCTCGAGATTAATGTTGATAGCTCCTCTTTATTCTCTACCTATCTATTAATTAGTCATGATTAAACTCTCGACTAATCTTTATTCACCCTGATACTACAACAATAAAATTGAAACATAAAAAGTCAATAATCAGTTCAACTCATCATGGATTATGGCATTTATTGACACTCGCCATAATCATTAGTAAAGTAGTAGCATTTGGACTTGCACACTTTCTGTTTTTATTTCTTTTCTTTGGGGTATATTATTTTTTCTAAGTCCTTTGATTTTTATTTTAGGACTTTACCCTCTTTTTGCTTTTCTATTTTTTGTTTTTATTTTTACAAAATATGGGAAAAAAAAACTTGCAGAAAGCAAAGTATGTATATATTTACAAAACTATCATAAGTAAATTCCAAATTATGAATCCTATACTTATAGGACCCTAACAACGGCTTCACATGGGCATGGCATTTCCTGGTGAAATGTCAAGAACTCTAAGATCATCAACCTTCCATTTTGACCATGATGATTCTATAACTTTTCTTGATTTCTGTAAAAACTCATACTTATGACATTTTTCTCTTCAAAGCTTAGGGCCTTCACTCCGGGCTTCAACTTTGGAAAAGAAAACATCTAATCCAATCCTGGCTTGCAATGGATATTTACAATGATATAAAAGGAAATTAGGACTAAGAATTAGTTAACTCAAAGGAATAGTAGTGTTTGAGAATTCTACCATTCAGGTTTGGTCCTTACGGAATGTTTGTTCCATCCAAATTTACGATAAAAAATGCATTGTTACCTCTTGTACCCATAAATGACATATGGACCTTTCCATAGAAAGTCAAACTTTCCATGTTTTTCCTTTTTCTTCTCTCCTGGAATCCCATTTTAACACTTTATCTCCTATGGAAAAGTCATCTTCTTCGGTTCTTTTATCAAATATTTTTCTTGATTTTCTCTTGAATGACTTGAGATTTTTCATATACTTCTTCACTTATGCATTTATATGAATAGTCGGATTTATCCTTCTTTGTATATCATTAAATTTCTACTTGTGATTCATGGATAATTTTCATAAGTTTGGGACACTGAAGATGATGGGAGAACTGCATCCATCCCATATACAATCTAGTAAGGAGATTTTTGATTGACTTCTTGGTAGTAAGTATATTTGGCCATAAGGCATAGACTAACTTCATATTCCAAGTTTTCTTATTTTCTTCGGAGTAGTTTTTTGATGATACTCACAAGGCTTTTATGGAAGATTGACTAGGCCATTACCACGAGGGTAATAAGAAGTAGAGTGGCCTAGGGTTATATGGTACTTGTGACAAAAGGAAATCATTTTATTAGATTTAAATGCAACTACATTATTAGCAATAATCTTCGTGGGCATCAAATCTAGATAAAATGTTGTTTTCTAGGAAAGATATAATGAGCGGAGTCAATGGCTTGTCTGGTTGGAATGGGTTCAATCCACTTGGTGGAATAATGCATGTGATCCAATATCCACTTGTGTTGGCACGGAAGGATGAAGGGTGAATTTCTCAATGAAGTTTAAACCACATTATTGAAAAGGCATCTCGGTAGAGATAGGTTTGAGTGGAAAATATAACAACTTCCTTTTTCCTTCAAAAATCCCTCTAGCCTTGGGTGTAAATTTATTTTTGTCATTTTGAGGTAACTATAGCAATATTATACTATTTTCTATAGTTGGTTTTTTCTTCAACGAGAGGGTAATTAAGCAACTTTTTATGGGTAAGAATGATAACGATGGGTAGTTTATTTCTCAATTGGGATTTTAGGACCTGAGGAATGAACTTGAGACAAAAAACGCGGTTTTCGAATGTTTGGAGATTTGTAGAAGGGGTTTAAAAGTTTTCGGTGGGTTTAAAAACCTTTCTTAGCGAAGTAGATTTTGTCTTCAAGGGTCTAGGCGGGAATTTTGGCTTCAAAATGAAGTTTCGTGCAATTGGAAATTTACACGGGAAAAAATTGGGAGGGTTTGCCCTCTTTTTCCAGGTTTTTGAACTTGATGAATGGGAAATTTCACTCTTTAATTCTTAACTAGTTCGGTTGGAGGTTTAAATTGTGAATTTGCGAGGTTAAATTTTGGGAAAATACCGGTTGAAGGTATCTTGAAGCTCGAAAAGTGTTTGTTAGTATGAATCTTTTGTCGAAGTGTACGAAAAAAGACCACTTTAGCTACGCATAACTTATAGCACTAACATCAAATATGGCTATCAATATCTTTAGATCTGCGGTTAGTTGATCAAGACAAATGCGCACAAATCGAGATCTATGCATAAACAAGATATTAAGCGAGTAAAAATAAGGTTTGCTCCATGCATCCAATAGACAAGACAAGAATAATATGTTTTAAAGAATTTTATATTAAAGGGCACCTGGGAGGAAAACAAGAAAGGTGTTTCCAATTCTCCTCAATGGGATGGATTCTTCAAAGTCCTGTTACTTCGGAGTCTAGAATTTCTCTCTCTTGTTGATGTAGAAAACCCGGACAAACATAAAACTCAAAGGGAGCTCACAAAACGAATAAAAGGAGAATATGAAAATGATAATGGCTCAAAGTTAGACCAAGAGTATAGATCCAGTGATCTAATAGGCCTAAAAGGTGAATAATGGTAGGAAAAACCCTTCTATTTATAACAAAATATTGGTTCATTCTAGATCTTGGTGCATGATTAAAATAATATTAGCCAAATCTAGATCCACCTTTTTATGGAATATTTTATTATATTTGTTGGAAGGGAAAGAATTATTTATTTGGGTCAAATCCCTTTATTTGTAAATAATAAATAAATAAATGATCTATTTATCATTTTAAGGAAGTGATTGAATGATAATTGAATAAATAATGATTTATTCAATTATTTAAAAATGATTTAGTCAAATTTAACAAGGAATATTATTTAAATAAGGTTTAAATAATTATTCCTAGAAAATAATAAGATAAATAAGGATTTATCTAATTAATTTCCTTGTTTTGGGTTAAATATGACCCGGAATAATAATTAAATTATTGTTTAATTAATTATTCCATGAGAAAAGTAAAAATATAGATTTGTTTAATATTTTCCCTTGGGGTTTTCTTTGTTTAGACCATAAACAACCTAATAAATGTGTTTTATTAAGTTATTTTTTACATAGTGAAAACAATTTTACTTAGGGGTAAAGTGGTCTTACATGGTGTACTTGGGTCCATTAATGATAATAGGTTAGATGTGAAAAAATGGTGTAACGGTGCTTACGCAACTTTGATAGTTTTACTTGTCATTGGTGCGAAATGGATTCGAATTGTCTTTAAACAAAGGTCATTGATTGAAATTAGGTCTTTCCATGGATATAATTCAAAAATTCTGAGCATGGGTTCTTTGAGCGGCTAGGGAAGGTTTTAGCAGTTGAGAACACGCATAATAACATTATAAACATTATAAAAAAGCTTTTAACTTTTATTATTAATATTGCAGAACTATCATAAATGTGAATTGAACTAATGGTGGAGGGTTTTTCTTTTGAAAATGCGAACCATAAGTGGGTTTCATGTTCAATTTGGGGGGTAAATGGTTTCTCCCCAAATGAACACAATCGTATCGAGCCACATGACACGTCACTTAGGAGGCGGTAAGAGAGAAACTACCCATTTCGCACTTGTTTTGAGCGTTTGATGGTTGATTGGTTTGTGGACGTGAAAATGAGCATCATCCGTCGGATCGAAGAGTGGAAACGAATAGTTGAGATGAGATGGGAAGAGTTTGCGGTCAAAAGGATGTGGGGCGAGACGACTTTATGTGGGGCGGCGGTGGATTAAAACCTTTGTAATATATGTTTTTATATCCAAAGTTTTATATGTGGGGTATATGGTTTACAAAGGGTTTTAAAAATGAGCGGTGATATATAAGGTTTGTATATATATGTGCGTAAGGCGGGGTTGGTATTTAACCAAAGTTTTAATATAGGTTTATTCATGATAGAAAACGTGAAGTTTTATTCATCGGGGAGAGTAAAAAGGCTTAGGATGAATGATCTTAGACTTTTAACCTTAGGTTAAGTACGAGGGAATGATATTAAGTAGATATAACGATGCAGGATGATCAACCTTTATTAAACTTAGAGGATTAAATGATATAATGGGGGAAATATTTTCGCTTAGACATATACAAACATGACTAAAGTATTTTTGTGTTTTTATTTTTATTATATAGTTATATATTTGTTAGGGTCCGTGATTTGGCAGTTGGTAAGCCAAATGGCCGTGTAACATCAAACCAAGCTTTGGAGCCCAAGGACCTAGCCTTCCTAGACTCGGCGAAGACTCTCTCTATTATATGTAAAAGATATCGGTGTGTTCGCTTGTGGTGTTCTGATATTAGGCTAGTTATGAAGTGAGTTTTTTTATTTTTGGTTTTTAAGTTTATGAGGGATAAAACTGATCAAAGATATAAAAATGGATAACAAGAAGTCAGATCAATTGGGCTATGGGGTCAAACAGGTCAAGGAAGCTATGAGATGATGATGCAAGGTTGCTGTAGGGCCGATTTGATTCACGGTAGAAGGGATCTTTGGGCAGAATAGAGTAAATGGACATCAAGCTTGTGAAAGACGAGGGATTTCAAGTGTAATTAGTTGATAGCAGACATAAACATGTTATAGCAAGCCATTAATCATGCTAAGTGTAACTATGAGCTAATTAATACACAGAAATCAAACATTCCAGCCATGCATAGAAGTATAAGACCCTCTAACTTTGGGAAATGGCTATCAGACTTTGGGGAAAACACATAAGAAGGACTAACAACTCAAAATACTATGCCGGAATGCCTAAACATAGTCTCTAAGTTATTGGGCACTTTAACAAACAAGCTTTCATAGTTTTAGGCAAAGGGCTAGATCGGGACTAGGCCTCCTTGGTTCAACAAGATGATCAACTAATCAGTCAAAGAGAAAGTTTTATGGACAGAACTATGGATAGCTTATAGGTAGGCAGGGCACACCATACATCCTACTCAACATGCATAGAACCTGTAAATAAAACTAGCAAACAGTATCCTTAAGTTACTAAAGAGCAGTTAAGAATTCTTTAGCATAACTAAGGAAGAAGAAAACATCAAGCTATGAAGATTCAGGAATTTTGAGGTGCCTCCATGGGCATATCTCAAAATCAATCTCTACTAATCTATAGCAGCAAGAAGCATGTATCATGAATGAAAACTAGAAGACAAAAACATAGCAAGAAACACTATACCATTCTACCATGTCATGGAATCCATCACCAATCCTTCATCATTCATCAAAAGCATCCAAGAGGTAGTCCAAAAATCATAACACAAGTGTATTCTTCAAAGCTCATATGACCAATGTATTAATTCTTCTCTCAAGTTCAGCCTCTGATTTACAATGAAACCCATGGAATAAATAGGCTTGAGGGAGGAAAACCTCATGGAGCAACTAGCCATCCCATTGGCCAAGTCAAAATATCTAAACTTGTCCTTGAGGCTTTGCAAAGCCCAAGGCACAAAATATCCCATAAAATATCTAAAAAACTGCTAAAAACGGAAATTATATTGACTTTACATCATTTCCCAAGTATAAAAATAGCTAAACGCACATTTGGGAAAAGTAGATTTTTGAGGTTCAAAAATTACAAAAATACTTCATATTTATGTCTGAAAAAGGTCCCCTGACTTTCTCTAGGCAATTGGAAGCCTTCCCGGTGTCGAAATGAGGCTCATGATGGCCTGTTGGAAAGCTCTCTGTGTCTACTTTCCGGTGCAACTAAAATCATCTCAATCTGATGCCTGAAAGTTCCCCAAAACTGTACCTGTGTGCAAAAAACCAGAAAATAGCAGACTGCTGATATGGCGGGCAGAATGTGCAAAAAGCGAGCATTTTTCGCCAATTTGAGGGGGCGAATGATCTCCAAATGCTCTGAAAATCGCTGGTGACCTGCTCATGGAATTATGGCATCCACTGGTATCATCCTCCTCTCTTGACAACTTCTCAAACTGAAATGGCGAAATTATGAGTTTTCGACCAAAAACCCAAAAATGCCAAAAAACAAAAAGTTGCCGAAAAAGGCCCAAAATTGGCATGCATGACCCTCAGGGGTCCATAGCAACATGCTCCGAAGCTGAGGCCAAAATATCAAGGGCTGATATGCTTTTCCCTTCTTTCCGTGCTAGGCGCTTCCCCTTTGCCTTCTTCAATTTCTCTTGGGTTGCCTTTAGTTTGCGCCGGGCAAACTGATTTAACTTTTGGAAGTGATGTGTCCTCTTCCTCTGTAGCTCTAAATCTCTGTTCGCCCTCTCAAGCTTCATTTCCAAGTGTTTGTTAGCTCTTTCAAGCCATGCCTCTTTGTTTTCTTCAATTTCCTGCTCAA
The DNA here is from genome assembly GCA_034641835.2 of Pinus albicaulis. Classification (NCBI taxonomy): domain Eukaryota; kingdom Viridiplantae; phylum Streptophyta; class Pinopsida; order Pinales; family Pinaceae; genus Pinus; species Pinus albicaulis. The sequence continues at coordinate 35,707,015 of MU968363.1, forward strand.
GGAGTGCAGTGAGAGGAAAGGCTTGGAAATGGGCTTGTTCTTCTGCTCTCTGCTTTTCCAAGGCTCTTTTAAGCCCGATGGTCCTAGGCCTCTTCCGCCTAGGCTGGTCTTCCTCTTCCTCCTCAACAAACTCCCCAATGAGCTCTTCTATTCTCGCTTGCGCCCTAGCTGCCTCATTTTTATATTTGATCGCCCGTTCCTCATGAACAGCTGTGTGCACATTCATTTGTTTGTTTTGAATCTCTAAGAAGTGGTTGAAGTTCCTTGCCCTTTGAAGATCCTCCTCTAATGCCTCAATTTTTCCCTCTTTATGAATTAGGAGGTTTTCGAGAAGGCGGGCCTCATTATCACTGTCATCGCTTTGGATAGGGATGACAGCTAATTCACCTCCATGCTTTGTACTTTCTCCAACTTTTCTTTTACCTTTGAAAGCCAATCTGGCGCTTTTCCTCCTTGGCATGATAGAAGATGTCCTTTTGGGCAATTTCCTCTTGCTAGGAACAACCTTTATCACTGTTTGAGTGGCAGCCTTAGACCCTCTCTTCCTTGCTGTGCTGATTTTTGTTTTTTTGGGAGAAGGAGAAACAACTGATTTACCTTTGACATCTTCCTGAACTTGTTGCTCTCCTTGAGGCTGCTGGATGTCTTCTTCTTGTTGTTCACTTGGCTGCCCCTGTTCGCCAACATTAGTTTGCTGCTCTTCATCAATGTCTTGTCCAATTTGTGGCTCAGGAGGTATCTCAATTTCCTGCCCAACCTGTTGTTCTTCATCTTGCACCTGCTGATGTTCCTCATCATCTAACTGCTGTTGTTCATCATTTATCTGCTGTTGTCCCTCATCATGGACCTGCTGTCCTTCATTTTCTGTTTGCTGTTGTTCCTCATCATAGACCTGCTGTCCCTCATCATCTATCTGCTGCTGTCCCTCATCCCTTTTCTCTTGATGCTGTTTACTGCCCTCTCCTTCCTCCTGTTGACTTGGCTGTCCAGTAGTCATTCTGAGCCTTCTAGGAGTAGGCCTACTGGACAAAGGTACCGGGCGATGGATAGGCTGAGTGGGAGACACATGAACAGGAGGAACAGTAGAGAAGTCTGGATGGCTGATGAATAAATCCCATGGAACCTCTTTCTTCTCTAGTTGGTATAAGAAGATAATCTTGATCAAAGAATGATGAAAAAGAGAAGGGATTTGCTGAGGTGGGGCCTTCTTTTGGACAGTAGATGCCATTTTCTCTATGCTCTTGAACAAAAAGTAAGGGAGGTTTAGTTTCCTGCTTCTAGTAAAGTGCATCAATAAACAAACATGATAGGCATAAATTCGATCAAACCTCCCTTCACAAGTGAAATATTTCATTATGACTTTCATAAGAGGAGAATAGCTGTCAAGGAGATATGAAAAAGGGAAAATAGCAGTGAAAGCCTCTCTATGTTCAGGCTTGATGAAAGGTTTGTAATCCTCTAAGTCAAGATGAGCCTGTTTAAACCATTTTTCGCCATGATACGGGATCTTGGTGGCCTTGGACACATACCTTGGAGAAATTTTGAAATCAAGACCCGCCACTTGGAAATGTTTTTCTTTGAATCTCAGGGCGCACAAGTGTGTTAATGGCGAAAAACTCTTGACTTCTTCTATATTCTGGCAAAACTCTAGGCAGCCTACTTCATGGAAGTTTAAAAGGACAGAAGGATGAGCATTAACCTCTTCTGTAGAGATAGGCTCATATCTTTTGTGCGGACCGCTCCTGCTGTCTTGCCTTGGAGGAATTTTGACCTGAATATGCTTTGGAAAATACAAACTGTCTCACTGTGTGCAAACAGCCCTATTGGAGTCAAACTGTGTCAATATACTGCTTGGACAGATAAACAATGTGATTTGGATGGTTTGGAACAATGTTTCTTTGAATACACAACCTCTACTGTCTTTAGAAAATGACCTTCTACTTTGAATGTACCTTAGCCAGGCAGATTTCTCAATAGGACACCATATAGTAAAAAAGGAGGCAGACTGCTGTGTAAATTTCCTGTACACAGTGTTAAGAAATCACTCTTCTTGTGAATTTTGTTAGAGGCCAATCAACACACCTGTATCTGTGACTCAAGGTAGAATTTCAATGATTAACAACCTGCTCTTCTTGGAGTGTAAATAAAACAACAGACTTATGGATATGCATTCAAACTTCAGTGTAGGTATACAGTCAAATTTACTGCTTTGAACAAGGCGACAGAATTTGGAAAATGCCTCAAAAGGTTTCAACAAGATCTGCAAGAGTCTCTACCTTGCCAAAATAGGCAAGATCTCCTACCAATATAACAACTCTGGTTATGCTAAAGAAACCTTCACTTTAGATGGATAACAACTTGTCAATAAGCCTGAAAAACACAAGGCAGTCAATCAACAAACACAGTGAATACTTTTCCTTTGTGAGAAGTGTGGACAAACTTTCTCCGGAGCTTCAACCTATAATTTTCTGCTTGACCAAGAACCCTTTCTCTTACTAAACTTCACTGTTCTCTGATGTGGCAATGTTCTGAAGATAGTGTAAAATGCTTTTCTTTGGACATAAACCCTGTCTCTTTATAACAAACTCTCCCTTTACCCCTTTATAGGTTTCTTTTGAGGGGGCAGTCAAAGATCTTGTAACCAACAAACTCCCTTTAATCAAAACACAATTCTTTGTATGAAAAACCTCTGTCCTTTGATTGTTTTGAAGATGAAACAAGCTGCTCTTAGTTTCAACACCAACCTTTTCCTGTAGGTGCCCTAAATAACATTACTAGCATCTTGTCACAGTCTCATACTTCGAATCTTCATATAGTTAAAACACCGTTTTTCTGAAAAGGTGACAGGGTTTGAGAGTTCTGTATGGTGTGGTATGAGAAATCTGGAGAAGTTTTAACACTCGGTTCTTTCTATAGGCACCCTCAGCAGTGAATTTACCTTTCAAACATATCTTCAAACTATGAGCATTTTCATAGGAACATCATTTTCCGGTTATGGTGATATATCAAAAAACTAGGACAAGCCGCTCTTTGATTTTTCTTTGACCTTGCTAGGCAACTTCTTTAACATATATGTCGATAATCAAACTAGGTCAAACTCAGCAGTTTTGTTCTAACCCTTTCATTTCACACCACAGTTTGATTTTAAACTTTCATGTTACTTAGCAATTTTTTTAAACCGAGGGAGAAAATATATAGGAATACCTTCAATTTAGATGAAAAACCCTTGGGGAGGGCTGGAGTAGCACTAGAAAGCCTTCAATTATGCGCGGCACTCTTTAAGGACAGCACAGCGCGCAAAAAAAAATACCACCCGGGTGGCCTGTCGGGTCGGGCTGTCGGGCGGTCGGGCGCCATGTACAGGCGCGTCGCGCCAACACTGACCACCCGTGTAAACTCACTCCCAGGCGCGTCGCGCGAAATGGCAGGCGCGTCGCGCGGCCAAAATTGCTGCAAGTCTTGGAATTTTGACCCGGAACTTTGCTTTGTTGATGCCGAGGGTAACCAAAAGACTTTGCTTCGTTTTGACAATGAACAATGCACTCTTCACCTCACTCTATTGACATAAAACAAAAATCTCCAACGGTCATATTCTTAAATGCAACGTGAACTCTTGGTCGTGTTTTGCAGGGTAAACACAGTCTTTTGACCTTTTTCACCAATTCCTCTCGGCGCAATTTCAAATTGGAATCATGAGAAATGCGTGCATTGGAGATTTCTATGCTTTTTTAGATCGATTTAATCATGGATCAACCTCTTTATAACAAACAAAAATGGCTTGAAAGGTCACACTCTGTTTTACTTATGCACAGGTGTTTGAAGGGTGATTCCCAGTTTTGTTCCTTGGGTGACATTTCAACACCGAACTTTCAAACTTTGAAAAATAGCTCCACAACCTTCATATCATCTCTGCCACTGTGTTTTAATAATACTGGTGATATATATGATGTAAAACAACCCCTCTTAAAAAATGTCAAGGAAATACCTGAATGCTAATTTTTTTCTGAAAGGACAGGGTTTTGCACTGTCAACTTGCTTTGACAGCCTCAGGCTTTAACAGCTTCTTCAACTTTTTCTCCAATGCAGGTGTCAAACTTGCTGGTCTTCTTGGACTTGATCTAAGAAAAGCTCACCCTTTAAACATACTTTCTTTCTTGTACCATTTATGATATCTCTATCTTTTTTGAATAATGAGAAAGCTGTATTTGTTTTAAAACTCCCAGAACACTGACAATCTATCAAAACAACTTCTTTGTCTATTCATAACTGGTATACTTATTTATAATGTCCTTTTGGGAACAAAACCTGAAATGCTTCCCATCATTTGTGATGTATATTCTGAAAGGGAAACTTATGAAGCAGGAAAAAACAGGACTTCTTTGAAACATAGTTATCAGTTCCTTTTAAGAGTGCAGTGATCTTTCTTTGTAATAGAACCATTCCAAAGCTCACTGTTGAAGAGCTTTGAAGGCTATTTTGTCATTCTTAAAAGGGAGGTGGTCTGTCTTTTCCAACTTGTTTGATAATTTCTGCTACCAGGCGATTTATGAGCTCCTTCTTTGATTGTAAGTGCCATATTTTGGCTGCATCCCTTCATACCATAATTCTCTGTTTACTTTGAAAGGCGCTCCTTTAGACTTTTGGCATGTGACAGTGGGGTATGGTTTGACCCTCTCTCTTAAGGAAACTGCCCCTTTTTTGTATCAATGACCTGCATATATTCAATATTGTCTCCTGTCCACTATAGGTATAGTTTGACAGACATTTCCATTTGAATAGGAAAACCAATACTTTTGAATTAGAAACACTATCTTTTACCTGTGTACAGACTTGTGCTTTCTTTCATTGTCTCTTTTCACTGCATCTTTTGACCAATCAGTTTTCAAAAACATCCAATGCCTTGGCCATCTGCTCATGAACGAAGGAGGCCCTTCACTAGGCAAAGTATCTGAAGATTGTTTGACAAATCTGTTTGACACAGATTTTCCTTGGATGTGATGGTAAGCAAAAAACTTGAAAAAACATCAATACTAGCACCTCTGCTTGCAATCATCACTGTGCTTGAGAAAAACCCTAGCCAAAGTGTCACTGTCTTCCTGCACTGCTCTGAGGGTGACTGAAATGTCATCATTTGCTTTAGTCAACTCATGAAAATTTTTTGAAAGATAATCTCTGTGACTATGGAGGTCAGCACCCTTTGAAAAACAAACAACTTTTCTTCTGCCTAGGTGATGACATGATCTGTCAGCATCTCTTCGATTTGGTCTTGTGGGAAAAACAAGCTTCCTATGATTAGAATTTTTTTTACTCATGATATGTCTTCCTAAAGTTTAACAATTCATATGATTTGAAACTTCAAATGACCTCCTTTATCAGACCAAACTCTGTTTTCCTTTGAACTTGCATATTTCAGACTCTATCCCTGTTATGATCATCACTCACATTCATAAAACCTGGAGATATTGTTTCACTGTTCAGTAAAAAGGCAAACCTGGAATTTTGCAATCTTTAAAGTCAATACTGGCCAGCGCCCTCTGCTTGTAGATGAAGGAGGCGCCCTAACCATCTGCTTGTAAATGAAGGAGGTTCTGGGCCATGACAATTTACCAGTTTGCTGAGACAGTGGTGACCTTTTCTTACTGTGATTTTCATGCTGGAAGGAAAACTGCAAGGTCTTGATGAGTGACTTTTTGTTTTGCAGATATATCTCAGGCTCATGCTACATTTAGAAGCAGCTGTTCCTCTAACTGTAGATTCAAGAATTTTCTCCTGAGATGAAGTTATATTTCCTGTTCTTTGCAGAATCCATAAAACACTGTGAAACACCTAATAATCAGCTTGAGACTGTGTTTTATGCAGTGCTGAGACCTAGGGGGTGTGAGTGGTGCGACTTAGAGCTGTTTGTCAATTTCATTTGCAGAGTGGGAGGTCAGTCATGGTTGGTCTGTAGCAGATGGAGGCTTTTTGGCTTTTTGATGATTGCCAAGGGTAAAATGTCTTAAAGCGCCACTTCCTAACATAGGGGAGACTTTTGCAGCAGACTTGGACTTTTCCTTTTGGAGCTCATGGACAGACCAGGGGGGCTGAAACTAGAAAAAATAGTGATAATGGATTTTGACTTTGACATGGGCGGACTGATAAGTAAAAGGGCGAAAAAAGTTTTATGAGGGTTTTCTAGATGACAGATTGACATATGGAATTCAGCTTCTAGAAAACTCAGCTATGGATATAGTCATCACTAACATGTAAAAAATATTGATGGCTAACAGTGGCTCCATTTGGGGAGGGCAGCTCCTCGTCAGGAGGTGTCCAGAATTCAGATCTTTGGCTTATGAAGACCAGTGCCTTATCCATTGGCGCAAAATTTACCCTTCTTTTGATGTTATTTCTGAAAAGTGACAGCATGGTTAACATCAATGATACTTCTACCTACCCCACTATTTTTCCTAACATTTTTTCTTCTTTTTGGCGCATTTGAACTAGCAGCCTTTTGACAATGTATATTTTTCATTTTGCAAAATGAACCTATCTATTTCTACTCTTATATCTGCCGGGAGTTCAGATTAAGCTGATGAACTCCTTCATTGCTCTACCTATGCTAGATCGACTGTCAAGATTAAGCAGTTTGACAGGATTTTATTCTCTAATCTACAACATGAAATTTAAAATGATCAAATCAGGATTAGGCAGTCTGATTTGTCATGCATTTGTGGCATAAAGACAAGTTGCACACAAATGTTATTTTGCAACAGAAAGAAACTAGACAAGCGGGGCTAAGATGTACAATGTGTTTTTCATCCCTCGCTTCTCTCTTTGGTTCTGTTTTAGGCATGTGGAACCAGAATCTCTCCCTAATCTAAGCTCTGTGATAAGTCAATCTTACACAATGTTGACTATCTTTGCACTCACTAACTTATCAGCAAATAAATTTAAACATGCTCAGCTATGATTAGGCTAGATAGTTGAACAAGACATTGAAGTACTAGTAGCGGCATTTAGACTTGCTCGCTTTCCGAAGGACTATTTTTTGGAACATGGGGCCTTTGTTCTATCTTCACTCGCCCTCTTTTCTGTTTTTTACTGTTTTTGACTTTTCTATCTTTTACTGTTTTTGACTTTTCTATTTTTTCAATATTTCAAACAATGGTATGAAAGTGTTCCAAACTCAAAAATCTTGGAAATGACGGAATTTAAGCATCTTATCCTCGTAAGGATCTCCTCTCACCATTGGCCCACTTAACTCTTGAAAAGAAAAATTTGGGAAATTCTCTCTCTCTAACATGACATAAGGATTCATGCAAGAATCTCTGAACAACCTGGTATCTTCCCTTTGCACCTCTCTGAATATCTGATTTCCACTCCTTTCCTTACTGTATGCTTTCCTCAAGTAATGCATGTATTCTTGGTCATTCTTAAAATAGATAATGACATCATCAAGGTATGCAAAAATGCAGAAATTTAAAACTGGGAACATGGCCTTCATGAACAGATTTCTGATATTAAGTGGTTTTGCAATTTTGAACTTGAAATCTGATCTACCTCCCGCAAACTTGAAAAAATCTTTAAGCTGTCTACTTTGCAAGGGAATCTTGTGATCATGACCTGAAACATCATCTTGCGAAAATATATGATTAAAAGCACTTTTATTTGGTAAATCATGGTCTTGGGTAGAAAAAACATATTTTCTGTTATAGGGATATGCAGTATTACTTCTAAAATCAAAGTAGACTCTATGGCCATCTGTTTTATCCCTAATTATTTCAGTTTGTTTCAGATTGTTATGTTTTCTCTTGTCAAAGCTGTTCTTTGAGGGGAAGGTATTGACACAGTAGTTTCCCTTGCTTTTTTTGTAGAAATTGGTATTCTGCATGAGATTTTTGATTTTAGCATTTCTAAGTTCTTCATGAAAAGATAGAATATGAGCCAATTTCAGTAGTTCAGGTATTTTGGGATTGCAATTGTCATCCTTGCTCATAAGAAGTTTATCTGGCATTTTCTCAAGATTTTGAGCTGCTGAGGTTATAGTTAAAGCTTTATTTGCAGTAGGAGGGTCACATGATGGTAAATCTTTGAGGTATGGTAGAAACATTAAACTTCCTTGCTCCCGGGTTCCAAACAGGTTTATGATGTGTAGATCTTCTAAAGCCTTTACCCGGAAAAAATTTCCACAAGTTACTGTTGGTGTTTGATTAAAGCTAGAGCAATTTGCTTGATAGTACATAAGAGTTTGCGCTTATTGCTCTAATCCTACTTTGGAAAGGAGAAACTTACTTTCTTCAAGACACAGTTGTTCATGATCATGATAGTTTTGAGTGTCTAGTTCATCATAAGGCACCAGGGACAGCTGATGTGGTGGATCTAAGTCTACATCAGTTTCTTCTGACTCTTCCTCCATGTTTTCATCAATATGCATAATGAAAGAGTTCAGGTCGGAACGCAAGGAACACATTGGAATGTTGTCTGGCCTATCTTGACTGCTAATCATATATTTCATGTGTGATTCGCGGTAGAGTATTCTGGTCTGGCCAAACACAGGAATGGTGGCATATGACATGTCCAGTTGGATATTCCCTTGGAGTTTGGCTCCCCAAGATCTGGATAGAAGCATCCCGTATTTGGGAAGAATGTCTGCCACTACTATATCCATGATTAGATGTTTCGCAGGTATTTGGGCCAGACTTAAACAAAGGTCTTTGATCAAACCCAGGCATTGGACTCTACTTGAATCAAATGAATACAAGTCTTTGTATGGTCTTGTGATTTCCAAGCCTAACCTTTCCATTACTACCTTCGGCATAAGATTATGCGAGGCGCCGGAGTCTAGCATAGCATTTTGGAGGATTTGGTCGTGGATGTTCAGGCTAATGTAAAATGGAAGAGTATTTCCTTCTTGGAATTTTCCCTCTATCTTTGGACCAAACAAAACTTCAGGAGTGTCATCAGCCATATTAACAGTGTTTGCATCGTTCTCTAGATTTAATACTTTTAGTACTTGGGATTTATAAGAGTTTTGGGCAATGAGTTCAGTAAGAGGCATGGTGATCTTGATCTTGGCGATTTTTCCTTCAAAGCTAAAAGGCAGCTGAAGTTTAGATATGTTTGTCTTAGCTTTTTCAACCATGACCCTCTCTATGTTCTGAGTTTGTTGACCTTGTTTCGGGATTTTTTTGGTCACGGTTGCTCCGGTGACCTTAGTAGAAGTACCAGGAGTATCTGAGAGAGGCCTAGCTTGGGTAACTTTAGCTTTGTTTTGGTCAGTTTTCTCAACCTTGACATTGTCACTGCTTGATGCTTTCTTGAGGATGGTATCTGGAGCTTTAGCAGTATCTGAGTTACCTTTCTTGGCATTATCTTGGTTTCTTTTTCTTCTAAGGTCATATTGCCTGTGAGCTTCTATAATGGCATTCTGAAAATCTATGGCAGGGTCGTCGGGATCTTCATATTTGGTCTCATTCTGATTATGAGAAAAGAACGCTTGTTCTTATTCTGTGAGGTACACCTCACTCTCATTATCAGACCCTACAAGATTTAAATGATGTTCATCAAGAGGTTCTGTATCCCTATCATCCTCTTCCACATAATTTTCATTGAATGGTGGCCTAATCTGTTGGTCATTTTCTCTTGGTCTGTTTTGGGGTTGTTCCCTCCTAAAGTTTTGGTTTCGGTTTCTGTTTGGAGGGTTTGGCTGGTTGTCCCTAATAGGAGCCTTTTCATTTATCTTTTCCCACATTTTGGCCATGGATTTGACTAAGTCATCTATTCTGGGATCTAGGGAAGGTGATGAAGTGGGGCCCTCATCTTTATAGGTGACCTTTCTTTCTGATCTAGTCCTAGCTCTTTTTTCAGCTAAGTTGGCATCTGCTTTTATGGCTATTTGTTGCATTTCCTCTAAGGTAGGGGGATCCTTGTCTCTCAGATGATATGTCATGTCCGGATCGAAACCCTCAGGGAATTTTGCCAAGGCTAAACCAAGTGGGGGTTTGAAATGAGGTGGTAGGGAGTTATATACACTGTTGAACCTAGTGCAGTAAGCTTGGACACTTTCCCCATTTTCCCGCTTTAGGTTGTTATATTCTGACAGGATTTGAATGGGGTTTCTTCGGATTTCCCACCTATTTCTGAAGACTTGATGTAGTTCGGGGATATCATGGATGCTGTTTGGAGTCAAGCTTTTGAACCATGCTTTAGGCTCACCACCAAGACTTTGGGCAAATATTCTCATTCTGACAGTCTCGTCTTGTACTTACAGGTATTCATAAGCATCAGTCATCCTACTTATATGCTGTTGAGGTGTAGTGGTGTCTTCTCTAGTAAAGTGTAGGATTTTGTCCTGATATTTGTTTGGGAGAGGAGCTAAAGGCGGTGGAAACACCAAAGGTGCGTACCAGGCTGCCATGATTGGAGCTAATGGATGATGTACAAGATGAGGACTAGTAGGCTGAGATGAGGTGGTTTGAACAGTGGTGGTTTGACCAGGTGTGGCGGATGAACTTGGACTAGTGATCTGGTTTTGAGCAGATCTGCGATGATAGGAGCCAAATTGATAAAGAAGCTGGAAATCAGGAGGAGTAGTGGGTGAAGCTTCTCTAATAGGACTCTGTGGTGGGTTTAGGGGTTCAAGATCGTCAAAGTTTATCTTACTATATGATTCGCTTCTGGGAAGAGTTTGTGATGACTCTAGTTCCAAAGGTGAATTTAGTAGGATAGTGCGATGTTTAGGTACAGATCTTGTTCTACGGATGGATCTACCAGTAGCTAGATGGTCAGTTTCGGAAGCTTGCCACAGAATATTTTCTGGGTCATCTACTATGATAGGGGGATTTGGGTCTGGATGGGATCTGGTGTTGATTCTTCGTGAAGCCAGATTTTAGATCCAGAGTTTAGAGAGAATGGTATTGGTGAATGTTCTGGATGAGTGGTTTTTCTAAAGCTTTACTAAGGCGAAGGATGGTCAAAAATAAAAGGGATGGATTAGTGGAGTCGCCAGGTGGAAATGGGTTGTTTTTGTGAAGACAGCTATGGTCCACCACCAGTAACTAATATGAGAATGTTTTTGGATTTTTTGAGTTTTATGTGCAGCCTATGGTTTGTTAAAGTATCCTAGACTTTTTTCAACACTTTGCTAAGGTGATGAGAACAAAAAGAGTTTACTCTAAAAATGGGTCTATGGACTGCTTGCTTGTTTTAAGGTATTTAAAGGACCCAAGAGTCTATAAGAGTTTGCCAAACTGTCATGTACTCAGTGTCCCACCATCTCCCGCTATGTTAGTGAGCGATGGGATAGATCTTATCGGATAGTAACCTAGAGTTCGATAAAATAGTAAGGCCTACTAGAGGTTAGTGGAGTCGCCAGGTGGATTATCAGTTTGTTTCGAGATATACTTGTATGGTCCACCACCAATACTGTCAAAAGCCAATCTAAGGGAGTTTTTTGTGGTTTTTTCTGAGTTTTATGTGCAGCCTAGGATGTAAGAGTGTTATAAAACTGATTCATCACTTTGCTAAGATGGTGAAGCAGAGAGTTCACACTAAATGATTCTAAAGGCTGATGGTTTAAGTTAAAATTTGAAGGACTAAGGAGTCTATAAAAGTTTGCTAGACTATCATGAACTCAATAGGTCCCACCGTGATCGCCATTATGTTAGAGAGCGGTGGGATAAGTCAATCAGCTAGTAATCTCAAAAAGTCTCTAAAGATGAGGGAAACTAAGTTTTTTAATCACTCAGAGTCCCACCGTGATCGCCATTATGTTAGGGTCCCGTGATTTGGCCGATTGGTAAGCCAAATGACGATGTAACATCAAACCAAGCTTTGGAGCCCGAGGACCTAGCCTTCCTGGACTCAGAGAGGGCTCTCTCTATATGTGTAAAAGATATCGGTGTGTTTGCTTATGGTGTTCTGATATTAGGCTAGTTATGAAGTGAGTTTTTGATTTTTTGGGGTTTTTTAAGTTCGTGAGGGATAAAACTGATCAAAGACATAAACAATGGATAACAAGAAGTCAGATCAATTGGGCTATGGGGTCAAACAGGTCAAGGAAGCTATGAGATGATGATGAAAGTTTGTTGTAGGGTCGATTTGATTCACGGTAGAAGGGATCTTTGGGCAGAATGGAGTAAATGGACATCAAGCTTGTGAAAGATGAGGGATTTCAAGTGTAATTAGTTGATAGCAGACATAAACATGTTATAGCAAGCCATTAATCATGCTAAGTGTAACTATGATCTAATTAATACACAGAAATCAAACATTCCAACCATGCATAGAAGTATAAGACCCTCTAACTTTGGGAAATGGCTATCAGACTTTGGGGAAAACACATAAGAAGGAATAACAACTCAAAATACTATGCCGGAACGCCTAAACATAGTCTCTAAGTCATTGGGCACTTTGACAAACAAGCTTTCATAGTTTTAGGCAAAGGGCTAGATCGGGACTAGGCCTCCTTGGTTCAACAAGATGATCAACTAATCAGTCAAAGAGAAAATCTTATGGAAAAAACCATGGACAGCTTATAGGTAGGAAGGGCACACCATACATCCTACTCAACATGCATAGAACTTGTAAATAAAACTAGCAAAAAGTATCCTTAAGTTACTAAAGAGCAGTTAGGAATTCTTTAGCATAACTAAGGAAGAAGAAAACATCAAGCTATGAAGATTCAGGAAAACATATGTGTCAAGCAAGCAAAAGTTTCATGTCAAAACTTAATTTTCACCCCTTTTTCAACAAAAAAAAAAAAAAAATTTACATAAACATTCAAAATCTAAAAACAAAAACTTCTTTGAAAACAACTGATCATTTTTTCTTACCATCGGGCCCCCACTGGGTGCCAGGGGCAGGACTAACTCGGGATCGCCTGTGAAGTTCATCCCTACATAGGGATAATCCTCAATCATGATGATCTGAGAGTCCAGCCAATCAAAAATCCCTCATCGAAACAGTGACGGACGGGACCCTCTCCAGTCCGTGGAAGCAAAGTGGCCCACCGAGCCTGCCTCGGCTCGCGTGGACCCAATGGCGTTGTTGGGATCCTGGGCCTCATCAGTGGTATCCGCTCCAGTATGAAAGAAACAATCAGTGTTTCGTACCCAAATTCTCTTTGAGTACGGGTCTTGCATGCAGTAAGCTCTACTCGGACCCGACGGACTACACCGTCACACCAGTCGAAAACCTGAGGCTGCATGCAATCCAAGGCTAGGAGCATCTGGGCCTTGGTAGCCACATGCTGACTCTTGGCACCTGCCAAGCGAACAATCATCCATAGAATAGACCGCAAGGGTCTTAAAGTCACCTGTGCAATAGGTATCCGGTTACTCACAGCCTGGGTGCCACGTATGCAGTGCGCATGGATCAAATCAGTAGTGGAACGAGGGTCAGCTCTGGACCCCGTCAAATTGGGCCTCGCCCCATGACATGACAAGCCGGTTAAAAAGTAAACATCATCTTTTTCGATGGCGAGATCGTTGCCACCAATCCGAAAGACATGGTGCCTCTCGTCCCACTGCTGGATCAGCCACCTCAGGAGGTCCTCTTGACCCCTCATCAGTTCTAAACGGGCATACTTAAGCAATCCGCACCTCCGGAGAGCCATTAAACTTGCCGCATCCGTCACCATCTCTCGTTCTTCCCGCTCCTGCTCTCTCTCTCGCCAGATACTCATGATTAACAGCTGAACACCTGCAAATGAAACATTTCCAACCGATTAAAATTTGCCTGGACCACTTCAAAAATGAAAAAAATGAATTGCTAGAAAGCATGTTGCGCCTAACGCAGGCACTAATACAAAACAGAGCGTTCTAACGCTTACGTCCCTCACGGGTTGTGCGTTTAACGCGGCTGTTGTACTCCTCACCCGCGTTAGGCGCAAATATTTTTCTAGGGCCTCAAAATTTCCTAATTTTGAACCAGCAAAAACTAAAAAATTGGCAATTAAATGATAACAGGAGGTTCTAGCTCTTACCTGGATCTCGCAGAATAGAAAACTGTTGCCCGGATTGACCGTAATCACCAGCTGAAGTTTTCACCCCTTTTGCACTCCAGAGATTCTTCACAGCACTCAAAACAGTGAAAATGAATTTCTTCTGACCTTCTTATAGCAAATTCTGGGGCATGACTCTCTTTCGTCAGTCAGCAAAGTCGTGATTCCTCGCTGTACACATGTCGCAACTCTTGAGATTTGGTACCGATGATTCTAATAAGGGATCAAGATTTATGAGCAGACACACTCATGTTTTATCGAGCATTCTTTTTATGGTATTTTTCTTGCTCGTTAATCCGAAAAACCTCGAGTTCTCTCCTTCGGGCTCGTTAAACTTACACGAAGTTGGCATCGAGCGTTCTTTTGTGGTCTTTTCTTGCTTGTTAATCCGAAAAACCTAGAGTTTTCTTCTTCAAGCTCGTTAAAACTATGGAGAAGTACTGAGCATTCTTTTTAGGAATCTTTTTCTCGCTCATAAAACCGAAAAAATCCCGAGTCACCTTTGTCAGGCTCGTTAAACTACTGAGACAAAGAACAAGGAGCCATTCTTTTCCTCTTTTTCAAAGCTCTTTAAACAGAAAAAGTAAATCGAGTTTTCTCCACGTGACTCGTTAAAATTTCACGAAGGTATCGAGTTTTCTCCGCGTGACTCGTTAAAATTTCACGGAGGTATCGAGTTTTCTCCACGTGACTCGTTAAAATTTCACAGAGGTATCGAGTTTTCTCCGCGTGACTCGTTAAAATTTCACGGAGGTACCGAGTTTTCTTTGTTGGACTCGTTAAAATTCCACAAAGAATATTGAGTTTACTTCGTCTACTCGTACTCATAACAAAATGAGGTAGACGTCCATTGAACATAGATTTCTCACTTTTCCGGATTCGATGGACTAACTAACGGAAAATGAACTGTTCCGGGCTTACTATTACCCCTTTTCCGTGCCTGGTTATCAAGACATGACAAAGGTACCCCAATGGAGCCGTCTTTTACGACATTTTTCAGACTCCCTAAACATGAAAAATTCACCGAGTTTTCTTGTCTGGACTCGTTAAACCTAATCAGACAGGACACAGAGTTGTCTTTCCTGACATTTTTCAGACTCTCTAAACATGAAAGATTCACCGAGTTTGCTCATCTGGACTCGTTAAACCTAATCATATGGGGCACAAATTTGTCTTTCCTGACATTTTTCAGACTCTCTAAACATGAAAAATTCACCGAGTTTGCTCATCTGGACTCGTTAAACCTAATCAGATGGGGCACAGAGTTGTCTTTCCTGACATTTTTCAGACTCTCTAAACATGAAAAATTCACCGAGTTTACTCGCCTGGACTCGTTAAACTTAATCAGACGGGGAAAAATTTGGACAAAATGGATATTACCTCTGTTACATTTTCAAAAAGGTCGATTTGGCAGCAAAATTCTTGAACATGGCACTTCCCAGAAAACTCTTTCGCAGTTAGCCGAACCCTACCATATTTGAGTATTAGCCTTCATTTCCCAGTGTCCCTGCACCGGTAAAATCCTAACACACTCTTTGGTGTTCAACACGCTTCAGCTGCCTAGTACCCTGCTAGAGTGCCTTCTATTGTTCAAGCAGATCTCGCTATCTACTGCTCCTGTTATCAACCAAACCGTTCATTATGCCAGAAATTATTTTTCGTCTAACGTTCCCATTTACTCTTCCTCAAATCATAAACAAAATCAGTTGGTTTCCATTTCGTGTTGACTGATGTAGGACACCTCAGTGCCTACCTCTCAACAGATCACTTCCTATCGACTTCAACACCTTATCTAGGAAGTTGATCCAGAAACACATCAGTACCCAGATACTTGCAGACATCAGTGGTAGATAGTCTTGTGTTTGATCAAGGGTCTTCATCATTGGCTCTTGGTCGAATGATTCTACGAGTGTTCGACTTCAACTCCTTTTATTCACACTCGCTAGATTGTACTGGGCATCTTAGGGACCATCATCATTATCGGTGGCCACCTTCGCGTCTGTTAATAGTTTTCATTATTGACTGGTAATCAGATGATTTCTCACATGTTCGACGAAAACTCCCTCATTCACATGTTGAGAAATATGCAGTTTAAGTGAATCGGCGGTCAAGACCTTGGGGCAAAAGGCTACACCATTAAAGTTGTGTTCCCTTCCCCAAGCTGCGATATTGTTTATGGAGACAGCTTCTTCAGCCTGATCCTGTTATGACAGACACTTCCACATCGTGCCTATTGGTGGACAGATTCTTCATATCTCTATTCTAGAGAAATCATGTTGTTTAAAGCTACTGAGCATGGGACATGCCCGACTCTAGGCAAATACTATATTTTCTGACATATGTTGTTGTTTCAGGTTTTCCTCAGTCTTTCAAATCTCTCTCTCTCTACAAATTATAAATTATTTCGGCCATCGTCTTCGTCTCTGACCTCACACTTTAGGGGGCATCTGTTACAGGTCAAAATACCTCCTCATCAGCTCAGAGGGGAAGACAAATATGGAAGAAGTACAAAGACCTAAATTAAACCTATTTCTGCCAGGGTAACGCATATATAGAACAGAACAAGAGCGTTATAATGCAGGAAAGGAATACATTGGCTGCGTTAGTGGCTAGGGCAACGCTCTGTTTACACTGGAGAGACGCGTTACCCATGTTTTAAGTTTGAATTGGGAAAAGAGCGCGGAGAAAGATTTGAATCTCCGACTTTCCCTCACAAAGGAGTCAGTGCACAAAGGAAACTGCAGAAGCACCAGTTCATTATTGGTCATTGCCATAGAAGACTGAACTCCAAGAGAGGAAAAAGCATGAAGATCAAGGAAATATCTAAGCCTTTTCCATTCCAAACTAGTGGAAAGAGAAGGGCAACAATGGCCTTCTCCCTCTCCTATAAGAAGGAGCTGAAGGCTCTTAATTGAAGGTCGAAGGATTGCTCAAAAAGTTCTTGTATACTTGTGGAATAGAGAATAGTGTGACATTATGAAGGCCAAGAGCCAAAGAGGCTCCTAGAGAGCTTGTTGGCTTGGACTTCTTCACTTGATAGAGAAGAGAGATTGGGAGACTGAGGAGGGCTTGGTACAACCGATGGTTGTAATCCTCCTTCTTTCAAAATCAATAGAACTATGTTCGTTTTGTCCATTCGATGCTTAATTTTATATTGTTGTTTCAATATTTGCTTAGTATGATATGAATGGCTCAGATGTGTATAATCTAGATGTTTATTATTGATTTAATTGATAGAATACTTGTTATATTAGAAGTTACGCGGGTGCTTTGACTGATTGCAGGTCTCAGATTTGGAGTCGGCGAAGAAGGACTCTTACTTTGCTGCTCAGTGTTCTCCAAGAGATTCCAAGACCGTCAAAGAGGTAATTCTCTATTGTATTCCTTCAAGTTATTTCAAGCTAATATGAACATGCTCATGCCATCTTTGTGAACAGCATAGCTAATCTGACTCTCTGCCTCGGGCACTGGAAAGCCCTGAGAGGGATATACGAAAACCAACCACCCAATCAGTTTACCCTAAAGAAATCACATACCTCTATGTGCTCCTGGAGGAAGAGTGCAAGACTTATCAAAGTAGAGGAGATTCCTGCTTTAGACCCCGGGAAGGCATGTTCAACATCAAGGCTAAGGTTGTAAGGTTCTTCTGTTATTTTAAGGTTAATACAATCAAGTTTTGTTTTTCTCAATAAATTGTCATTTGATTGTTTATTTCAATAAGTTGTCGTTTGATCATTTATTTCATATATTCCTTGATCACTATGATAGGTATGTTTTATAATTATTTGTTATACAAGTTCTATTTAATATTTTCTTGTTTTTTATTGTAGGTTGACAAAAGACGACACTTTGTTGCAACGAAAGACGACACTTTCTTGCGACGAAAGAACTCTTGTTGCGACGGAAGGATTATTGTTGCGAAGAAAGAACTCTTGTTGCGATGGAAGAATTATTGTTGCAACGAAAGAACTCTTGTTGCGACGGAAGAACTATTGATGCGACGAAAGCACTACGACCGCAAATAAGCATTTGGATCTAAGGTAGGATCGACACCTTCATAGCATTTATTTGTAAAACGAATATATTTAGAGAAAGACAAACTTAGTTGTTCGTTTGTTGCTAGATTGTCTTCTGACACTAGGGAGATCGATCTTGTCCGCAAGATCAATTTATCCGGGAAACACATGGTTTTCAAAAACACTAGCATTCTCATTAAAAATATATTAAATTATAGTTTATGGGAGAATGACATGTACACGGTTTTCCTTGAATTTTATGGGAGAAATGACATGCATATGGTTTGCCTTAAATTTTGCCTTAAGTTTATGAGAGAAATGACACATACATGGTGTTGGGGAAAAATAATTTTCTATCACTTATCATTTGATTTTTCAACCCGGGGGTTTTGTAAACTTGTGAAGCATGCATGCATTGTATGTGCTAGAGATTGTCTTTCAGTTTAGATCAATCTAACTACATAATAATGAAAAACCAATTCATCTAATATATGAAATCAAATAATGAAAATGAAATTAAACTAACTTATGAAATCAAGTAACGAAAAGAAAGAAAAAACATTCAAAAGAAAATATAGTGCATGAAGTCACACTTGTAGGAATTGAAATTTTAATCTAAGAAATCATTTCAAAGCATGTAAAGAAAAACTCAATTAATGCATAGGTTAGATACTCAAGCATCTAATTTTGAAGTATGACAGAGTCACCTTCTTCGCATGATCTTTAGGAGCATCCAATTATACATTTAACTGAGGATCTTAATCTAGGAAAGCAGTTTAAAGGCATGTAAAGGAAAACTCACATGTAAAGCAAAACTCAATTATTGCATAGGTTAAACACTCAAGCATCCAGTTTGGAAGTATGACAGATTCACCTTCTTGGTATGATTTACAAGCATCCAACTATACATATAATTGAGGATATGATCTAAGAATGTATTGTAAGAACATGAAAATAAACTAAACAATTGTGAGCTCTATTGCCTCAAACATAATCCAATTTTAAAATAGAATAATCTTCTTTCTTGAGATGTTCTAGGAAAACAAAGATTATACAGTCATTCTAAAACTAATACTAAGAAAGCAAATAAATCTCACACATTATAGATGGCTGATCCAAAAGTATGAGAGATGGTAAATCGATATGCTCCATATGTAAGCAAAACTAGGTCAAAGTGAAAGAACACTCATGAGTAAGGCACCACAATCTAATTCTTTATTCAAAGCTTGAGCATAACTCCAATTTTACACATGACATGATAGGAGAAAGCTTTCCCTATTTATACAAAAATATGAGAAGCTATCTCATTATTGAGAGTCCATGAATCTCTCCCTATATCTCTATAGTTACAATCCAAATAGGATGTGATAAGGCACATGTCTTCTTAGAGTTATAATACAAATAGGAAATGAGACACATCATCCTTATGAACCCATGATCTTCTCCATTCAAATTCAAAATTTTCCTTCGGAGGCCACATAAGGGTCTTTTGGAAGCTTATTTTTGACCTACACATGGCAACAATCTCATTCCACTTGTTAGGTATAAGTATATGCATATTATTTTCTAATGTTTAACCACAAATTCGCTTAAAAATACTAGGAATCAATTAAGTTTGGAAAAACATAAATGTAACTCAATAATGATAATCGTAAGGTAAATGTAATGAAATGGAGGTGTAGTGATGGTGATAATATGGAAATATAAGTGAAAATGTAATGGAAGTAAATGACAATTTCAAGGCCCAACACATGGTTTTCCTTAAAGTTTTCTTTAAAGTTTATGGGAGTAATGACATAGAAACGACATGTATATGGTTCCCAAAACACTAGACAATTCGTTAAATTTTATGGGAGAAATGACATGTACATGGTTTTCAAAAACACTATAATTTCCTTAAAAATATTTTAAATTAAAGTCTATAGGAGAAATGACATGTACATGGTTAGCCTTAAAATTTACCCTAAGTTTATGGGAGAAATGACATGTACATGGTTTTCCTTAAAGTTTGCTCTAAATTTTATGGGAGAAATGAAATAAAAATGACATGTACATGGTTCCCAAAACAATATCAAATTCCCTCAAGTTTATGGGAGAAATGACATGTACATGGTTTCAAAAAACACTAACATTTTCCTTAAAAATTGTTTTTCTTTAAAGTTAATGGGAGAAACGATATGTACATGGTTTTCCTTAAAGTTAACGGGAGAAATTACATGTACAAGGTTTGCCTTAAATTTTGTCTTAAGTTTATGGTAAAAATTACATGTACATAGTTTTCCTTAAAGTTTGCATTAAATTTTATGGTAGAAATGACATGTACATGGTTCCAAAAACACTAGAAAATGCCTTAAATTTTATAGGAGAAATGTATAAAGTTTATGGGAGAAATGACACACTAGAAAATTCCTTAAAGTTTATGGGATAAATGTACAAAGTTTATGGGAGGAATGTCATGTATAGTGAGTGATGGTAACAATTCACTGTTAACAAAAAAAATCTAAACATATAATAGCCTTTTCTAAGCATTCTGATTTTGATAACTTTCACTGTCTATATTGACACATTACCTCATGTTTTTGGTGTCAATGGTATTTGAAAAATGGTTTTCTACCACATGTTTTGTGTTGATATTGATAATTTTCAAAACCCATCCATATAAATCATAAAATGGTTTTCTGCCACACATTTTGTGTTGATATTGATAATTATCCAAACCCATCCATATAAACATAAAACTTGGACTAAAAGAATATTGATAATTTGCCAAACCCGTCCATATAAATCATAAAACTTGGACTAAAAGGAAACGATTGTAGTAAAATGTATAGAGACAATAAAACAAAAACTATGGACAACTTCCAAGGGAGAGAATTAATAGCATTGCATCAATTGAAAATTAAATTTAAAAAACAAAAAAAAACCAAAACAAAAAAACAGATCACAAACCATAACACCTTCTCACCTTTGCTTGCTCCCCTCCTCTCCCTTGCAACAGCGAGGCAAAAACAGAGCAACGAGACAGAAACAAAGCAGCGCAATGGTGAGACAACAAAAAAGTGAGATACCAACTAAACAGAGAAGCGAGATAGAAATAGAGCCACATGTTTTGTATTGATATTGATAACTTTCCAAACCCATCCATATAAATCATAAAACTTGGACTAAAAGGAAATGATTGTAGTAAAATGTATAGAGACAAGAAAACACAAATTGTGCAGAACTTTCAAGGGAGAGAATTAATAGCATTGCATCAAATTAATAAGTTAAATTATATGAGAACTTCATACATAGATCAATATGCCAAGGACTTCAAAAAGGATGACAGGGCTTCCACCATAAGAGAACATTAGCAAAACCCTCAAAAGATTACACACAACATAAAGAGGAACCTTGCTAAAGCTGACATAGATTCAAATAACATGGCCAAAACATCAATAAGGATGATAGAATCATGAAATAACTTCAAAAAGGCTGACAGGGCTTCCGAAATAAGAGAACATTAGGACAACCCTAAAAATATTACACACATCAACATAAGAGAACATTAGGACAACCCTCAAAAGATTACACACATAAAAGATAGTGGGTTCAATAAATTATATCAGTGAGCATAATTCTTGTAGAATTCTCTGTGGAATTAGAGTGACCTATCCTCTAAACCCATTAGTGCATACATAGTGAATTTTCATCTTATCTTAAGCATAGTTTACTTTACAAATAGGTCACTCTATTGATCTTGTTTATTATTATATGTCAGAGTTGGAGTCAATTACAGATAATGATGAAAAGAAAGAATCTACCCATGCACCTTTGCTTGAGTAGGAATCACATAATGAACCTTCTATAACAAGAAATGATGACTAAATAATAGAGAATAATGAAATAATTACTAATAACATGGAATATAAATAGTAACACTAAGTAGATAAAGTAGTGTCTAAATTACATGTTACTTCTCATGACATTTACTATCTAGTTAGTGGCACTTACTACTAAAACCTAATCATACATGATGTCAGAGAATTCTACATGTATCATACCATGTTTCCTTAACCTTCTACTCAATATCACTAATCTAGAGGCATGGTAAGAGCAATTAGTGAGCTTACTCATTAAGGAGAAATACAAAAAAAGACTACTATGTGTTTTAGCCAGTAACAACATACTATGAATGGAGGGTGAGGGTGAATAATTGAATGGGAACAAGCCTTAAAATGACTGATAATGGTACTAACTGATGATTGATAGGCCATCTCATTAAGCTTTTGGAGGGGCCTCATTTAGAGACTAACTTATTAGTATGTACCAGTAAGCTGCCCTATGCTGGGCTAGCTAAAGTCTTAGCTATCTGGACACTTTCTTTCTCTCTTACATTCCGTAATAGACACACTAGTCTTAACTATTAGTAGAGTTGTATTTAAGTAGTGCCATGTGAAGCTATAGGGAAGGAAAGTAAGGAAGGGTTATGTTCCATTTTCTTTCCTTATTTATTCTGTTCCATTTTTATGATAAGCTCAGTGATGTCCTGTGTAAGGGTATACAAAAAGGCTACATGGTCTTATCCAGTTAACCACTAGATTACCTAGACAAATGACATGTAAAAACACTTCATTATCACTCAAGCTAAGTGTAATATATTACCTGTATATGTAAGCTGATCAATAATAGTTCTAGCATGAATTACTAGTCTATAGCTTAATTCCTATTATATTATAATTCCTTACTTCATGCATGGATTATGTTAATCTATTGATTAGTACAGAGCTTAGAGCACAGTGAACCCAGGTTAAGTTATATTATACTTATATGGATCTAATTGCTGTAAATACGTGGATTGATAGTGCTTATGAAACAAGTTAGTTTACACAACTTGCAACATGTTAGCTATTGACTAGTAATCCCATTGATTCACTCTATTCATAATTATAAGGATATGTACACTGTACTACGAGTAAACATATAAGAAATAAGTGTAATCAACATATGCTTGTTTCCTGATTAGTATTGAGATCACCATTGACTTTTTATGGGTACTTATATAACTCGATCATGCTAATCATTACTACTAATGAAACTAGTATGTTACCTTTATAAGCATTCTTGTAATTAAACTATAGTAGTAACAACTATCATAACTCATTACAAGAGTAAGATTCTACATTTTTAATTTGAATAAATGGTTAGTGGATTAATATATGAACCATATCATTAGTATAAGGGACAGAGCATCTATTAAATCCCAGAAAATGAAAAATACCTAGAAATGACAAGCAGAGAGCGAGAGCGCGCACGACGAGCAGAAAACACACCTGCAAACACACAAAATTAAAATAAAAAAAAATAAAAATATTAGAAACATAAAAAAATAGAGCATAAAAATAACAGTCTCGCCTTAGCTTGCTCCCCTCCTTGCGCCTACAACAGCTAGACAACAACACAACAACGAGATAGAAACAGAGCAGCACAATGGCAAGACAAACAGAGTAGCAAGACAAACATATCAGAGCAACGAGACAAACATAATAGAGCAGCGAGAAAAAAAAAGAAACAAAACGATAACGAAAACTTGTTGCGTTATGGGCATCGGCATATTTATAACAAAAATTTCGGCCGAATTATTTTAAAAAGTTTGGCTGAGCTATTATTTTAGCCGGACTATTAGTGCAGTCAAACTGTTGTTGTCGTTTTTCCCATCTTGGGCCAAAAATTAGTTTACCCACGCCATCAATACATCGCCAATGTTAACGGCAGAAACAATTTAGCCAAATTATTTTCAAAACTACGACCAAAATTTCTAAAAGTTCGTCCGAACTATGGCGAAAATGAAATTTCCGAACGCATTTCTCACGAAAGTGTAACCCAACTTCGCATTTTTACTCGTATATAAGTATGTATTGATAAATATTGGGCTATTGTATTGTCTTTTATCTATTTTAATGTTTTTAGAGTGAGAAAATTGGATAAATGAGTTTGTAAGTATATTTTAATAGACATGATTTGAGAGTTTTTGGAGTCATTTTGAGGTATTAAATGATATTTTTGTGGTGAAAAAACCTTGTTTGCATGAGACCCTCTAGCAATGTTTTGCATTCAAATGTATTTTGGTTAGTGTAAAAATCATGTCAAGCAGAGTTGGAGCCAATGAGCACCATCCATTGAATAGTTGGAGAAGCGGAGAAGCGATTGAGATGGTTAAGTTTTCATTCTTTGCTGCTGTAACAATTCACAATAGTACCACTCTCGAACCTACAAACGCCTATTTGGATTATTATCACAACACTTTAACATTGTTTCTATGACCTGTGAAGAGCACGATAACTGTAGTGATGGTCAATTCTCATGGGAGACCAACCCATTTGTGCTCGGGACCACAAAACAATTTGGTTACGACCTGCACTAAAAACACCCTTTGCGCTAGGGGAGACATCAATCTTGTCTGTCCAATTGATTGATATTTTTTCACTTACCTCTCCAACCTTAGATTTTGGCAATCTAATACCATATCTAAAAATTTTGAAATCATCCATCCTGCAGATGGATCACTTTGCATCAGTTCATGGATGGAGGCACACACAACACCAGATCTTTGGGCACATCATGTTGGTGTAGCATATAGCGCACTGAAAAATGTATATCCATGGCCTATCACACATATTATTTCATGATCTTCCTCTTTTTCTTTGATCGCTGACATGATCTATCATTATGCCTATTTTTTTACTTACGATAGGATCGGGTCAAGACCATGTCTTCAGGGGCTTCATTACCCTCAGATCCACATTGTTATATCCTAGATCTGGCTCATCTCATGGTTTCAGAAATAGAGAGTGTACATTAAGATTGTATGAATACCTCAAATGAAGAAGAGATGACACAAATTTTTATCAGAACCTTGAGATGGAAATATTTATGTATGCGGATATGGACGAGGATGCAGATTTGATTCCTCAAACAGGAGATCAAAAAATAAACAGGAATACCAATACGACTTCAAAATTCGATATATGTAAGGATATTGATGCAAATGACTACACAGTGAAATATAATGGATTCTGGCCTAATGAATATATCACTCTCACCTCGAGACATATTGGAAGTTGTTCCATATCCAACTCAAAAGGCCCTACATCATTCAAGGATTCTGTAAAAGGGAAGGGGGTGACTCCGAACAATCTGGAAACAACACTGATTCTTCATGGTCCCTATAACATGGAGAAAAAACCTTAGATCCCAACTCTCACAATTACTATGGACGAGGTAAATGGTATTTATGCAAATATTTACACCAAAGCACTTATCTACAGATTTAATGGATTCTGGCACAAATAACAGGTGCTTCATCAATGCATATTTTCTAATTGGACACCTAATTGTAATATTTATATATGTTCTAAAGGTTTTTTTATTGTCATATTTGATACAGTAAAAGACAAGGAATGTATTAAATGAAGGACCATGGTTTTGGGGCAATGTTGGGCTCTTCACGACACCCTGGTTCTCTAATTTCGATGCTACCACTATGGTGGTATCCAAAATGCTGATTTGGATAAGATTACATAATCTACATCTACATTTCTAGCATCACAAAGTATTAGAAGGTATCAGGAATTCAATAGGTAATTTTCTTAATGTTGATTTAGAATGAACCCACAAAGGTATCTTCACTTTTGCTAGAATTTGTGTCAAAGCTGATCTTAGTCAAGGACTATCTGATCGCATTATATTGATCTACAATAACCAACAATGGTCGCAATCTCTTGATTATGAAAATATGACATTCTGATGACATTCATGTCTACAAATGAGACACCTCCAAAGCACATGCACACAAGCCAAAATAGACTTCAATAGAAAAAAGAGGAAACCTAAAAATCTCAATGGTTGGAAATTTTCAGAACCACAACAAGCACAAGCATAAGATGTAGGCACACCAGGAAATGACACAAATAATAGTCCTAAAAATAAAAATATTATTCCGCAGAAGGATGAGATAGAGTACAAATCGATGCTAGTTCCAATATCTCCAGCCACACAACAACAACATGAAAAAATTACCCCTGAAAAAGTGGTAAGTGGATCCAAATGCACCCATGTCTCAGAAGTATTAGATTCTGATAAATAGTTCCCAACAAATGTAAAAGAGAATAAAATGGCTTTAGTATCATCCACACCCAACATTGGTGGTTGGCATAATGTGGAAAAAAAGAAAGGTAGAAAAGAATAGCTTTTTTCTCTTTGTTGAGTATGTATGAATCCTCAATGACAGGATTGGGTCAATATTTCATATGCTTATAGCATCTAAAATAAGTAATTTTTTTCAATTATGAATAAAGTTGCAATTTTTCCTTTGTGAAAAAAAATTAATGTCAAATAGAGTTGTATGCAAAAGCTATGCCTCTAGTAAGTTGACTTGTTGTGTTGGTTATCATTTTACAAATGGATGGTGTGTCAACACATGTTACTCATGAACATGGGGCTAGCCACATGTGGAATTTCAATAAGACACTAGAAGGTCAAATAATTATTGGAAAAGTGATGCTTCTCCAAAATTTCCAAGTTCGCTACTTCTGATGGAATCAATCCACTGAACTTGTTCTAATTTATTTCAAGTGTAGTAAAAAATAATAATTTTTAAAAGCTCCTTGGGTAGGACACCAGTCAGTTTGTTGTCTCCTAACCTCAGTTTCTTTAGAGATTTTCAAGTCGTCACACTATAAGTAATATTCCATGTCAGTTGATTGGAACGAAGGTCTAACAATGTTAATTTTTCGAGACTGCAAACCCAACTTGGTATGCTTCCATTGAGAATATTCTTTGACATATCAATAAATTTTAGTCTACTTGAAACTTCGATATCCCGAGGAATTGTGCCATTCAAGGAATAACGATGTACCGAAATGCATGGGTAACAATTGTTGCAACCACGAGTCTACTAGGATGTCCTTCGTATACATGGTTCTATCAACCATTATATATATATATATATATATATATATATATATATATATATATATATATATATATATATATATATATATATATATATATATATATATATATATATATATATATTACTAAAGCATAGAGCGATAATACTATTTTTGTAATTTTTAATTATTAGTGTGAGACTATTTGGTGCACTTTGGTATATCATTTCCTAAATTGTTCAATATATGGATCTTTAATTTGTAGTTATCATGAATTTGAAAGGGGTGTAAGAATATGAAATATATAAAATCAAAGTATTTGTATTTGTATATATTTCAAGGAAAGATATTAATATGTATATATAAGTATGTATTGATATGGATTGAGTTATTGTATTTTTATTTATTTATTTATTGTAACGTTTTTAGAGTGAGAAAAATGGAGAAATGAATTTGTAAGGATATTTTTATTGACATGATTTGAGAGTTTTTCGATCCATTTTGAGGAATTAAATGATATTTTTTTATGGTGAAAGAAATATTGTTTGCACCAGACCCTCTAAAATTGTTTTACATTCAAATGTCTTTTCAATACTACAATAATCATGTCAAACATAGTTTGTATGCAAAATATATGTCTCTAGTAAGTTGACTTGTTGTGTTGGTTATAATTTTACAAATGGATGGGGTGTCAACACTTGTTACTCATAAACATGGGGCTAGCCACATGTGGAATTTCAATAAGACTCTATAAGGTCAAATAATTATCGAAAAATCGATGCTTCTCCATACTTTCCAAGTTCGCTATTTCTGGTGGAATCAATCCACTGAATTTGTTCTGATTTAATTCAAGAGTAGTCAAAACTAACAAGTTTGAAAAAATCCTTAGGTAGGCCACCAGTCAGTTTGTTGTCTCCCACACTTAGCTACTTTAAATATTTCAAGGTCGTTACACTATAAGGAATATTCTTTGTTAGCTTATTGGAGCAAAGGTCTAACAATGTCAATTTTACGAGACTGCAAACCCAACCTAGTATACTTCGACTAGGAAGATCCTTTGATAGATTAAGAAATTTTATTCTACTTGAAACTTCGATATACAGAGGAATTTTTCCATTCAAGGAACAACCATCTATCAGAATGCATTGGTACTAATTGCTGCAACCGCCAATCTACTAGGATGTCCTTCGTATACATGGTTCTATTAATCATTATATATATATATATATATATATATATATATATATAGATGTATGTATGTATGTATGTATATATATGTACACACAAACTAAAGCATAGAGAAGTAATACTATTTTTGTAATTTTTTAATGATAATTTGATATTAAAGGCAT
Organism: Pinus albicaulis; assembly: GCA_034641835.2. NCBI lineage: Eukaryota > Viridiplantae > Streptophyta > Pinopsida > Pinales > Pinaceae > Pinus > Pinus albicaulis. The sequence continues at coordinate 35,735,294 of MU968363.1, forward strand.
GAGAAGATTTGGTGCACTTTACTATCTCATTTCCTAAATTGTTCAATATATGAATCTTTAATTTGTAGTTGTCATGAATTTGAAAGGGGTGTAAGAATATTTTTTTTTGTAAATTTCAGAGGGACTATTCACATTAATTGACAAAATAGAGTTACAAAAAGGAGCCATCTTGGTTGCAGTCTGTAGACCTGCAAATTCGAGAATGATCCCGCACCTAGGGAAAGAGTATACAAGGAAAGAGAAGCTAGGTGGAGAGTTCAAAAACACTGTCATATACAAAATCTAAGCGCGTAGGCTTGAAACTACCAAAAAAGAGCTCTCAGGCTCGAAGCGACTGTACAAGGAAAAAGACTTCATTTCAAAAGAAAAACAACAGGAATTACAGCCCCGGTGGAGCCACAGTGTCATCCTCATCATTGAAATACTCATCGATGTTAATCAGCCGCTCAGGGGTGCCATCCATCCATTCAGAGGGGGAGCATTCAGAAGGACCCGCGTCTTGAGGAGGGGGCTTCGAAGGGCCAACCTTTGCTTTGACGCTCACATTCTGGTGTAGCTTGGATCTATTCTTCAATAGCTCATAGTGTGGCGAAGAGATTTCCACAAAGCGCAGGTGATGAACCGTATGGACGAAGGTCTCAAACTTCTCTGAGGGACTGAATCGTCTTTTCCAAATTCCAGCTAATTCTGTTTTTTTCCTGCAGAGCAAGAGAGAGGAGGGTCTTGGTATTCCAGTGAAGGTCGACCGCTCTCGTGAAGAGATTCTCTCTACTGCGGGTTAGACCAGGGTCCGGGATCCAATGAAATTCGTGATCAACTATCTCTGTCGGGGTGGCCCACTGCCGAGCCACAACTTCCACTTCTAGGTTGTCTCTGCTCTGGTCATAGGTTTTCTGGAGGGGTTATCCCACTGGGAAGAGCAGCTGTGACGAGGGGAACGAGGGGGGGGGTGTCTGCAGCGAGGAGCCATGGAAGAAACCTTGAGATTAACCAGACAAAGCTTTTGCGGGGAGTCAGAGCATAACAGAAAAGAGGAGAAGGGGGAAATTCTTTGCCAAACAACAGCGGAATGAGAATAATGCTTCCGGAGGAGGAGATAAATAGGGTGAGGTGATTGCAACCAAGCCACCTTCCCAGGACGATGACGTTTGGCGATCTAGTTAATAGAATCATGCGTATTCATTGTGGGTTGCAGGCTGGTAGGCCATCCCGATCTGAGCCTAGATCTCCCCGTTGTGAGATCAGACACTACAACCTTAATTCGGTACATGATCATTGTGGATGGTAGGATTTGGCGGTGGGGAAAGGATGCCCTTGAGAAAATCATTCTTACATATTTCATTACACTTATCCTTTATGTCGATTGACTTGAGGGAGGTCCAATCCTTAGACACGAGCCATTCATGCATTGTGACCCTCTAGTTGGCCAGGTAATCGGCCAGGCTGTTAGCCTTCCTCCTGACCACATGGAAAGGAATCCCTTTTGCCACTTTAATATTGTCATTGATCCGCTGGAGGAGTCTATTGATGTGCCAGCTAGTTGAGATTTTTTCTACCTTTCTCCCCTGTTGGAGTTTTCTACAAGCTTGGGTAGAGATATTAGAGTCTCCCTCAACCAAGAGAGGCCAGAAGTTATTCTTCTTGGCTATGTCAAGACCTTTAGCCAAAGCCTGAAACTCAGCCACATTATTGGTGGTGTGACCTAAATTTCCATAATAGATCCACATGATGATACCCTGAGCATTGCGAAACACTCCTCCAAAGCCGGCCAAGCCCGGATTGTTTTTGGAGGCCCCATCATAGTTCAACTTGAGGAGAGGTGGATCAGGAGGATACTAGACGTTCAGAGGCGAGGGTATAATTGAACTAGATATGGGAGAAAAAGCGCTGCTAGGAATGGGAATATCAAGGAGGGATAGAATCCTTCTTTTTTCCATAGAAGGTATGTTAGGGGAATCAAGGAGCTTTGCAATTGAGGCCAATTCCCTCATGATGATATTTATGCTAAAGATGCTTTGTTCTTCTGAGGAAGCCACATTCCTAAAGATTTGAGAGTTACGCTCCTTCCAGATTGCCCAACAAATAATGCCTGGGAGCATATTCCAAGCCAGATTAACAAGAGGTTGGCTGGAGAAAGAAGAGCTCCAATTTTCCAATGTAGTGTGGATGGAGTGAATAGCATGGTCCGAGGTTTTGAAGACTAAAAGGAACCATGAAAATATATTAGAGGAAAAAGGGCAAGTATTGAAAAGATGGTTTATCGATTCAGAATCCGAAATGCAAAGAATGCAAACCGAGGGGCCCTGAAAACCTTTTATTTGAAGGTTGTCCCATGTAAGATTTTTCCTGTGCACCATTAACCAGATGAAGAGGCTAATCTTTGGCCAGTGCCTCCAATTCCACAATATTTTCCATTTAATATCTGCTTGAATAGAGGTCAGATTTTGTAAAAGGTTGTAAGCTTCTTTAATGCTGAAGGTTCTTGTCGTATTTGCTCCCCGTCGAAGAATGTCAAGGCCTTCCTCCTTTTGAATCTGCCTTTTGCTAAGTTCTTTCTTAAGGGAGTGAATATATTGATGGAGATGGACTGGAAGGAAGTCATTGAGATTCTCCCATTCTCTCCAATCAGTAGTGTTTTCATTCTTCCAGTAGTCTCTAACTTTTCTTTTGTTTTGCTCTTCCAGATACTCTTTTAGTGGTTTTAGGTCTCTTTATCCAATCTTGGGCTCTACTCTCACGCATCATCCCAGAAAAGTGCATGCTGACCATTGCCTATTTCCCAGAAACTGTGTTGTTGAATTATCAGTCTATTTTCCCAGGCCTTATTCCACATAGGTGACCCTTTGAGAATTCCAGAGAGCCTAATGAGTGATTCCCATGGAGTCGTGGGACCATATTTAGCCTTCCAAAGGAGAGCCCAGTTAGTTGACGAGTTTTTTAGCCATCTCCACCAAGTTCTAGCTCCCATGGCCTTTCCAAGGAGATGAGGGTCTCTGAGACCAAGACCCCCTGCATGCTTTGGAGAGCACACCTTTTCCCAAGCTACCAAAACCCATCTACCTTTGATGGCTTTGCCTTTCCAGAGGAAGTCCCTTTGGATTGTTCTAATTTGTCTGGATACCGATTTTGGAGCTGCAATTGCCGAGAAAAGATATATGGGCATGGCTTGGAGGACTAACTTGACAAGGATTAATCTCCCAGCAATATTAAGAGCTCTGAAGGTCCAATTTGAAATCTTCTTTCAGAGTTTGGAGATGAGAGATTCCTAGTTTGAAAAGGCAAGGGGTTTATCAGTAAGGGGAACGCCCATATATTTGGAAGGGAAAGAGCTTCTTTGAAAACCCAGGACTCGAACAATATGCAATTGGATGGTTGTTGGGGTATTTAAGAAGAATATTTTGGATTTTTAATGGTTGACATCCAAACCCGAAGCTAACGAAAAGCCATTGAGCATTCTTTTGAAGGCTAAGGCTTCCATGAGCATTCGACATCCCATAAGGAGGGTGTCATCGACGAATTGTTGATGGGTTGAAGGTGGAAGCAGTGGATAAAGCTTAAGACCAGAGATCAGGCCATTGACTGAGGCTGCTGAGAAGGATCTGCCTAATCCCTCCGCCAAATGATAAAAGGGAAGGGTGAAAGGGGTTCTCCCTATCTTATGCCGTGTGAGGGATTAATGATAGCAGAGGGAGAGCCATTGAGAATAATGGAGAAAAATGCACCAAAGACTAGGGCCATTATCCATGCTATGATCTCTTTATTGAATCCAAAGGCCGTAAGCATATGGTGGATATAATTCCAATTAATTTTATCGAAAGCCTTGGACATTTCCAACTGGATCAACATCCCTGGTTTTCCTTGATCTTTTAGAGTGTGAATGATCTCCTGAGAAAGAATGATGTTGTCCATTATTTGCCTTCCTTCTACATAGCATTTCTAATTAGCTGAGATAAGGAGTGGTAGAAGAGGCTTTAACTTATTGGCAAGAATTTTGGAAATGATCTTATAGATAACATTACAGAGGGAAATGGGTCTGAACTGATCGGGGGTGTTGGCTCTTTCCGATTTGGGGATGAGAGTCAGGAAGGTGGAATTGAGAGAAGGGCATATTGATTTCTTCACCAGTGATTCTTCCACCAATTCATAAACTAAATCCTTAATAGTATCCCGGCAAGCCTTGTAGAATTTGATGGTGAATCCATCAGGTCCTGGAGCTTTTCCATTTAGCATAGCTTGAACTGCTTCTTCCAACTTCTCCATATTTATCTTCTTTAACATCATCTAATTGTGTTCCTTGGTTAAGATTGAAGGAATGTGATTTGTAATTTTTCTGATATGGTCATCATTGTTGTAATTACTTTCCTTAAGGATGCTTGAGAAATGCCTATGAAGCTCTTCCTCAATTTGTTGGTGAGTGTCCAACATCTGCCCCTATTCATTCTTGAGATTAAGGATTCTATTAACCTTCTTGTGTTGAATCATAGATTTTTGGAAGAAGGAGGTATTGTGCTCACCCTCTTTGAGCCACTGGATACATGAATTTTGTCTCCATAGAATCTCTTCTTGAGTAGCCCGTAGGTCCCACTCTTGCTGAAGCTTCGATTCAATATGTTTTGTTTCCTCGGTTAAACTGTTCTGAATGATAGTTTGTTGGAGAAGCTTCAGTTTGTCCTCTATAACCTTTTTCTCAATGGTTATGTCCCCAAAGGTGTCTTTATTCCACTTTTTCAACTCTTGTTTTACAAACTTGAGTTTTTGCTGGAAACTTTTCATCTTGCTGTTTTGAGGGGGAAGATCTAAAGACCACCATTCTTTTATCTTGTATTGAAAATCTAGGTGTGACAACCAGAAGGCTTCAAATCTGAACGGTGCATTTCTGGGTTTAAGGAAATCTGAAATGAAAGCGCAACCGGCCAATGATCAGATCCCACCTACGGAGTTATGGAAGCCTTTGTTTCCAAAGAGGATAGGTAAAGTTATTCAGAGAGAAGAAATCTATCCAATCTAGAGGCACTCCGGCGATCCCCCCCTCTCCGATTGTTCCAAGTATGGACTCTGTTTTTTGTGGGGGTGTCTATGAAATTTAGATCATCAATTAAACTTTGGAAAGCATTGGAGTCCAAGTCTAGGCAGTGAAGACCTCCCCTTTTCTCCTCCATATTCAAAATCATATTGAAGTCCCCTGCTAGAATATGCAACTTTGGTTGAAGGATTGGAGGTAGAGTTTCAATTGATTGAGCCAAGCAAGTCTCTCTTTAACCGAATGGGGACCATATACATTTGTGATACAAATTTTCTCTTTAGTTCCTATGACCTAAAGAATGGTTGTTAGGGAATGATTGGAAGCAAAAGAATCTAAGAAATGAAACCCAGAGTCCTTCCAGAAGGTGGCAATGCCTCCTGTCGTGCCTTGAGTAGCAATGGCCATGTGGCTATACTGTTTTCTAAAGCAGGTCTGTTGTATGCTTCTCATATCAGTAATACTGCTTTTTGTCTCTTGCAGTAAAAGAATGTCAGCTTTCCCATAGATTACTTTTGATTTAAGAATCCTTCATTTTGAAGGGCTATTAAGTCCCCTAATGTTCCATGTTGTACAATTCATGACAAAATATTTGGAGTGAGAGTAAGAGCCTTTACCTTGCCAACATTAATGAGGGTTAATCCTAGTTCGGCTATGTGTTGACTTGCTGATTTTCATCCTTTTCTCTTCTCTTGAGCCTTGGTTATTTGATTATTGACCTTGAGGTTCTCCTTGATGCCTCTAGCTGGATTCTTCACACCTTTGTTTTGATTCTCTCTTTCCTTTTGGAAATTCTGTTGAAGATTGTATGCCTGTTCAATCCTTTTGGGCTGGTCCTCTGGGATATCTTCAAAACCTTTGAAGTTCCATTCCCTTGATAATTTTTTGCAGATCCATTCCTACCAGTATTTCCTCTAAAGCCTTGTCCTCCAAATTAGGTGGATCCTGTGTATAGTCCATATCAGATACCTCCAGAGTGACCTGTTCCTGAGAAACTAGGTTAGTAGTGTTTTCCATGTCTATGTCCAGGTCTTTGTGCTTTTCTAAAGTTTGTTCTGCACTATTGCTTGGCTATCCCTTCTCCAATGTTGTAGATGTGAGGATTTAATATCTATTATGCGTGGTCTGTTTGGGTGCTTCCATTCCCGCTATGTTCCTTCTAGCTTGCTTATTTTTATGAGAAACTTTGGTGAAGCCCTGATCATCTCTAGCTTCCGTTGTGTCCTCTCTTGGAGGTGGATTGTTCTGTGGGCAGTCTCGAAAGAGATGTACGTGTTCATGGCATTCCTACATTGGAAAGGGATGTGCTCATAATCCACCGGTTGAATCCATATTTCATCTCTGAATTTTATGCTAATGGCTTCGGGCAATGCTCCTGAAACATCTATGTAGGCGCATATTCTAGCATATGAGATGTAGTGGCCATTTCGAGTACCTTTCGACATTTTGATGTATTCCCCTAGGCCGTTTCCAATAGCTTGAAGCACCGATGGTGCCGAGTAGTCCGTTGGGAGAGAGTATAATCTGATCCAGACTAGGACTCTAGTGAAATATTCTTGTTCAGGCATGAAGGTTTCCTTCCAAAATGTCATGTAAAGGCCAGCAGAGTTGAAAAGGTATGGCCCGCCTTCGAAAATGTGATCCTTGTCTTCCAGTAAGGTGAACACCACTGTAAAAAAGCCCTTCGAACCAAGCTGTAGTTCTATGGCCCCTTTTGGGTTCCATTTTGCTTGTATCCATCCTTTTAGAGCTCTCTCTGAGGGCCAAACCCCCATAAAATTACAAATAATTGCATGTTATTTCATATAATCTCTATATACCTCTATATCTAGTTCTTATATGATTATATCTGGAATTTTTGCAGCTTTCAGGTGACAGGCTTTTTTTGTTTGTACTTTGTCCTGGTCCATTTTTGTGATCTCTGATTTGGGGCTCTCTGGGTTCCTGGGAGAGGTAGAGACATCTGTCGTAGCCCCTGCGTTCTGTAGTCCTTCCATATCAGAGCTTGTGTGCTTAGAGGCTTTGTCGTTTTCATGGTGTGGTGGCCTATTGCTGATAGCCTGATCCGACCTCGGACCAGCTGAACAGGCAGTAAGGTGGGTAAAGAAGGAAGAGCCAGGTGCGTGAGAGGAGCCCACCACCTTCTCTTTGAAAGAAGGGCCAACCCTGTTGACCGCCTGCTCCATGGCAGGCCCACTCAGAGATTGCCCTGTGGAGTGCAGAGGGAATCCAGTTGCAGGGACAGAGCCTGTAGAAGCCCTCAATGTCGATAATGGAAGCTAGGGTTAGGTTAAAGTCTCAGAGTTGCAGAGCCTTTGTTAATCTTCGTGCCTCGTTTTTCAAAAAAGGGTGTAACAATATGAAATATATAAAATAAAATTATTAGTATTCGTATATATGTGAAGGAAAGAGACTAATATGTATATATAATTATGTAATTATATGGATTGGGTTATTGTATTGTTTTTTATTTATTTTAATGTTCTTAGATTGAGAAAATTGAAGAAATGAATTTATAAGGATATTTTTATTGACATGATTTGAGAGTTTTTGAAGCCATTTTGGGGTATTAAATGATATTTTATGTGGTGAAAAAAATCTTGTTTGAACGAGACCCTCTAACATTGTTTTACATTCAAATTTATTTTCAATATAGCAATAATCATGTCAAACAGAGTTTGTATGTAAAAATGTTGCCTCTACTAAGTTGACTTGTTGTGTTCGTCATTATTTTACAAATGGATGTCATTTCCATGCATGTCACCATGAACATGGGGCTAGCCACATGTGGAATTTCAATAAGACTCTATAAGGTCAAATAATTATCAAAAAATTGATGCTTCTCCAGACTTTCCAAGTTTGCTACTTCTTGTGGAATCAATCCACTTAACTTGCTCTAATTTAATTCAAGAGTAGTCAAAATAACAAGTTTGAAAATCTCCTTGGGTAGGCCAAAATTTAGTTTGTTGTCTCTTAGACTCAGCTGCTTTACGGATTTTCCGGTCGTCACACTATAAGGAATATTTCCTATTAGCTGATCGAAACAAAGGTCAAATTTTTTTAATTTTACAAGGCTGCAAACTCGACCCAATATACTTTCACTGAGAATATTATTTGACAAATCAATAAATTTTAGTCTACTTGAAACTTTGATATCCTGAGAAATTGTGCCATTCAAGGAACAATCTTCTACCATAGTTCATGCACTAGTACATTTGGTCAATATTTCGACACTTTAGTTCCAACACTTTTGACGTATTGTCAGAAATTTCCCCAATTTTTCTCAATTTTTTAAATCCCACCATCAAGAGTCAATATAGTGACGTGTAGGGACATCCTCGGTATTGCGACATTTAGGAACATCATCGGCATACCAATGTTTTGGGACATAACGCCGGAATTGTGACATTTTGAATACAAGAGTCGGTATGGCGACATTTGGAGACAAGCGTCGCTATTGCGACGTGTAGATACATGTGTCGGTAGTGCGACATTATTGGGGAAAACCATAGGTGTTGCGACATTTTGTGGAGAGACCTCGACCCCCCATCAAAGAGATGAAATAAACCATCAGAATTCTGAATTTTTGGGAGATATGAAATTTTAAGACATTTGGGGAGATATGAAATTTTAACATATATTAGGTTAACGAGGTTACAAATAACGTATATTTTATTAACCATAAATCTTTGATGGGGGCTCGGGTCGAATCCATGACCACCCCCGCACAACTAATATCCTCTACCGACTCTCCTATCACTAGTGGGACTTAACCATATGGTTGACTGCTTCTATTTAAAGTTTATTATGCCATTAAACGGGGGTTCGGAGGGTGCCAGCCCCCTCCCATGTGTCCATACACCAAATTCAAGAGCCAACGTGTAAAGGCCATATTATTTGACTACCTATTAAAATCTAATATCTAATTTGGCGGCTACTCTAAAATCTAAATCGACCTATTCAAATTTATTTTCCCCCGCTATCCTCCTTTCCAGGTTTGGGACAAATTTCAGTGTACCTTCTGTTATGAATTACAATTAATGGACTGGAGTTATCCACACAGGTGATCTAACCAGGGAGACCGCATCCATGGTTTCCTAAGAGAAAGGATACAAATATTCATGGCTCAAAGAAGTTATTGGAAGAAGTTGGTGTGCTTTTGTTCTTGCTCCCTATTTCTATGTATGTGTGTCGTTGTATTTCGTTCTCTTTCTGTGATTAAATATTCATGTGAGGGTGAAAAAATTAAAAATTCACACTAATTATTGCGACATATTTTTGGAGCCTTACTTAAACATTTGATATACTGAGTTATTTAGGCGTGCCTGTTGAATTGTCCTGCAGTTGATATCATGAATCAAGTGTTAGAAAATTAAATATTACAGAGCAATGCAACACATAAAATATGTGGAAAACACAAGAACACAAAACACATAAAACCAGAGAAACACATATATACGTGGTTCACCCAGTTTGGGCTATGTCCACCTCGAACAGCCAGTCCTTCCTTTTTATTATCCAGAAAAATGAAGAGACACAACCTACAATAGATCCACTGTAATATCCTTTGTTCTCTCTCACAGTCTCCCTATCTGTTTCTCGCTCTGAGAATACACATACCATACACAGATGCAATACAATACCTTGAGAAAAGCGAGGGGTTTCCTTCTAGGGCAAAAAACCCTAAACTAAACATAACTTCTACCGTTAGATAATTCGCCTAATGAACGGCCCAGATTGACTAGAAATTACTATACTTTTACAAGGCAATTTTACATCTGTTCTTAGCTTCGGGGGCGCTGCCCCCAAAACCCCCCTCCAGGGGGGGGCTCCATGAATTCGCAGCCAAACCCCCCAGGAAGCATTTAATTACAAGAGGCGTTGCCACCCCCATTAAGGTACAGAGGTTCAATGCTGTGATACAAAATAAACAAGATAATCAGGCTTCACACCCAAAAATCTCCCAGTTGGAGACTGATTGTAGCAACTCCACCACTACTTCATTTGCTGGAAAATGACCCCTCTTTGGACCTGGCTGTTTCTCATCTTCATCGTCATCCTTGAAGACCAATTGAAACTGGGCATATTCTCAGTTTCTCCCTGGTTACAAAGTTTGTTAGCATATCTGCAGGATTCTGGCTAGTGTGTATCTTTTCCAGCTTCAACTGTCCATCTTCCAATGCTGACTGTATGAAATGGTACTTGAGCTGTATGTGTTTAGTCCTGGAATGAAATGCTAAGTTCTTTGCAAGGTGAATGGCACTTTGGCTATCACTGTAGAACATGCCCATATCATGCTTCTTACCCAATTCATCCATAAGCCTTTGTAACCAAATCATTTCCTTACTAGCCTCTGTAGCAGCAACATACTCTGTTTCTGTTGTTGAAAGTGCAACAACACTCTGGATTTTTGAAATGAAACTGACAACTATTCCACCTACAGTAAATACATATCTTGTAACGCTCCTCCTCTTATCTCTATTCTTTTCCTAGATTGTTCATGTACCTTCTTACAACTCCCACTGCATGTGCAATATTAGGCCTTGTGCAGACCATTGCATACATTAAGCTTTCAACTGCTGATGCATATGGAACTTCAGACATATATTCCATTTCTTTGTGGCTCTTGGGGCACATCTCCTTACTAAGTTTGATATGGCTAGCAAAAGGTGTACTAACTGGTTTTGCATTCTGCATATTGACTCTTTTCAACACCTTTTGTATGTACTCATTCTGAGACAGTGTTAATTTGCGATTTTTCCTGTCTCTAGTTATTCTCATACCAAGGATTTTTTTTGCAGCTCCCAAATCCTTCATTGCAAATGAATTTTCCAATTTTCTTTTGAGAAAATTTATTTCCTACATGTTAGACCCTGCAACAAGCATGTCATCTACATACAATAACAATATAATATAGCTGTCATCATTTTTCCTTTTCAGATAAACACAATGATCAGAGTGACATCTAGTATAACCTTGTTCAGACATAAACTTGTCAAATTTTAGATACCACTACCTTGGAGCATGTTTTAACCCATACAAGCTCTTCTTTAACCTCCACACTAATTTTTCTTTCCCTTTGACCTCATATCCTTCTGGTTGCTCCATATAGATCTCTTCCTCCAAATCTCCATGGAGAAATGTTGTCTTTACATCTAATTGTTCAAGATGTAAATATTCCACTGCTACAAGACTTAAAATAGTTCTGATTGAATTCATCTTAACAACAGGAGAAAATATTTCATCAAAATCAATACCTTTCTTCTGTGCAAACCCCTTTACCACAAGTCTAGCTTTGTACCTCTGTTTTCCTCCATCTTCTTCCTTCAGCCTGTAAACCCATTTATTCTGCAATGTAGTTTTACCTGCAGGCAACCTGACTAAGTCCCAAGTCTGGTTATGCATTAAGGAGTCCATCTCTTCTTACATGGCTAGCTCCCACTTCTTCCTACTTTCAACCTGCATTGCTTCTTCATAACATTCAGGTTCACCAGAATCAGTCAACAATAAATAATATAATGAAGGAGAGTATCGTTCAGGGGGTCTACTTATCCTGGTAGATCTTCTAACACCACTTTCAAGTGTTTGAGGTGCCTGTTGCTGTTGTGGTGGTTGTTGCTGCTGTGGTTGTTGATTATTATTATTTTCAGGCACCTTTACTTTTTCAGTTATCTCATCAAGAATTGTGTATTCCTTGCTTTCTTTTTCCTGTTTCTTTTCCTGCAACTGATTCTTATACAAGACCTTTTCATTGAATATTACATCTCTTCTCCTAATGATTTTGTGATTTTCATAATCATATAAGCGATAACCAAAATCATTAACACCATATCCAATAAAGGTACATTTCTTTGATTTTTCCTCAAGCTTGGTTCTGTTTTCTTTATTAATATGGACAAATGCCTCACAACCAAAAGGCTTTAAAAAAGAGTAGTTTATATTTTTACCTATCCATAAATACCATCTGCTCCTTTGGAAGTTAAAGCATTAACAGAGTTAGAAATACCATTGCATAAATACAATGTACCAACCTTTTTGCCTTTTTCTATTAGAAGGGCTCCTTTGGTGACCTTCCAAGTTTTATCCATGAAAGTTGTCACACAACCTTCACCGCCTAACTGCCCTGTTGAAATCAGATTTTTCTTCAGATCTGGAACATGCCTTACCTCCTTTAGTATCCATTGGTTTCCATTCTGTTGTTTTACAATAACTTTACCCATTCCAACAATTTTATAGGGCTTATCATCACCCAAACGAACTTGTCCAAAATCTCCTTGAACATAGTCATGAAAATATTTCTTATCAGGTGTGGCATGGAATGAAGCCCCTGAATCTACAACCCAAGAATCAGTAACATTTTCGAAAGAAAGAATCAAAGCATATTGTAACACATCACCCGTCACATTTTCTTCATGATTGTTTTCTTGCTGTGTGTCTCCTTCTTTTCCCTTCTGAGATCTACAGTCTTTCTTTAGGTGTCCTTTCTTTCCGCAATTCCAACACACTATTCCTGATCTGGACTTGGATCTACCTTTCCTTGATTTACTGTGATATCCCAAGCTCTTTCCTCTTTCCATTCTTCTTCCCCTAGACTCTGCACTCAAAGCATTACTCGATGTCTCACCGGAGCTTTTCCGTCGCATTTCCTCACTAAGGATAGCACCGACAACATCATCAAACTTTAAAGTACTAGATCCAGAGACAGAGTTACTAATGGCCATAACTAAACCATTCCATCTTTCTGGCAATGAGCACAGAAATAAAAGAGCCCTAACTTCATCATCAAAGTTTACCCCTACAGAACTTAACTGACTGGTAACTGTATTAAAATCATTTAAATGGTCTGCAACAGATCCACCTTCTGACATATTCATATTAAATAAACATTTCATAAGAAATACCTTGTTTTAGGCCGAGGGTTTTTCATATAGTTTCGCCAACGCCTTAATCAAACCCTTTGTTGTTGTTTCCTTCGAAATATTGAAGGCTACCGACGCCGTGAGGCACAACCGTACTGTTTCGAGTGCCTTTCTATCGAAAATCTCCCATTCTGCATCTGTCATAGCTGTCGACTTCTTTGTTTTTCCGCTCAATGGTAAGTACAGATCTTTCTGATACAGAAAATATTCCATCTGCATCTTCCACAGCGGGAAGTTTTGGCCATTAAATTTCTCGACCCTAAATTTACCATCTTTCGCCATTTCTCCCACTCGAGTGAGGAAACCCTTCTTTCCTGCGAGTTTATCAGCCAAATAGACCTTCGGCTTTGATACCAGTTGTTAGAAAATTAAATATTACAGAGTAATGCAACACATAAAGTATGTGGAAAACACAAGCACACAAAACACATAAAACCAGAGAGACACAGATATACGTGGTTCACCCAGTTTGGGCTACGTCCACCCCGAACAGCCAGTCCTTCCTTTCTATTATCCAGAAAAATGAAGAGACACAACCTACAACAAATCCGTTGTAATATCCTTTTTTATCTCTCACAGTCTTTATATATGTTTCTCGCTCCGAGAATACACATACCATACACAGACGCAATACAATACCCTGATAAAAGCGAGGGGTTGCCTTCTAGGGAAAAAAACTCTAAACTAAACATAACTTCTACCGTCAGATCATCCGCCTAATGAACGGCCCAGATTGACTAGAAATTACTATACTTTTACAAGGCAATTTTACATCTATTCTTAGCTTTGGGGGCGCTGCCCCTGAAACCCCCTGCCAGGGGAGGGCTCCATGAAGTCGTAGCTGTTCCCCCTGGACCCCCTAGGAAGTGTTTAATTACGGGCGGCGTTGCCGCCCCCATTAAGGTACAGGGGTCCACCCTGTGATACAAAATAAACAAGATAATCAGGCTCCACACCCAACAACAAGAAACCACATTTATCTTGTTTAACGAAAATATTGACACTATGTACTGTGGAAGGCAACCACAAGAAGTCTAATGGATATTAACTCATAATTTGATTGAAATTTCCAATGCAAGGCATTGCTCATCTGGGCAGATAATGTCTACGTAGAGCCTATTCTTTGAATGCGTAGAACTCAACCCCTTGTAAGATCATCATTCTCATTAGTAGTTAGTAAGCGTGTCAATTTGGTAGCACCTTCTTGGCACATGGATGGTAAATAAATCGTTAATAAAATAAGTATTTATCCAAAGCGTTGAGACCATGCTTGAATAATTCTACCTAAAAACCTTTCTCATATGCTGATATTCATTGCCTAAATAGTAAATAGTTTCTAGGATATCCCAGTATGAGAATAAGAAACATAAACAATGGAGAAGTAACCATATCAAGTGTTGCCCAAGGACATCATAAAGGGCCATAGTATGAGAAAACAAGGTGGTAGGGTTAAGATTAGATGGAAGGGAGGAGTGACATGGGGATACAGTGAACAAAAAGTGTTTCAAAGAAACTTTGAGGGAAGCACATAGTTTACGTCTCCTCTGTGAGCTGAAGAGACATTTCTTTTGGTGGAGGCCTCAATGGTAGGATGCTTTAAGACCCATATATGGTGGGAGATTGTGAGAGAATGCATTTCAGATTTGGCGATGTAGTGTTTTACCATCTAAGTCATGAAAACTCAAGATTTGGGGAAAGGGAGATCAAGTGGTTGATGAAGGATCAAGGTTGCATGGCGCGGGAGTGTTTTTGAGAGCATGAACATCATTTTACAAAATTCCTCAGGACAGAGCATATACTATATATATATAATCAAGAAAATTTCAGCTATTTCCAAACATTGACTAAATTACTCGAAGGTTGAATCCTATTGTTAGCATCTATTAAAAGAATATATTGATTGCACCTTTAGAAAAAATGTTGGAATCTATGATTAGACTCAATTTTGATTGAATAACGTGTATTTTTCTTGGTTCAATAACTGATTTGACAATCAATTGGGTGTTGTGAGGTTCTGTCAACTAGCTGATCAATGCATTAAGGGTCTAATTTCATGGATTTTTCCACTCGTTTGGAACTGACTTGGGTGATCAATGTCGACTTAATCAACTATGTTTCCAGGGGATTGGTTAGGGTGATTAGTAAATGAGGGTCTTACAATAAATGAGGGTCTTACAATCCACTTACTTCACCAACATGGATATTGTGCTGAAGTATGTTTATGATCTCACTCTTGGTCTTGTACAGAGAGGTCTGCCTTCAGAGACGCTACTAGGTCATTTCCCTCTACCTTGCACAAGGATATTGGCTCTTATTTGTTCTTATATTGGATGCAAGGAATCTATTCTTGTGTAGCCTACAAACAACATGTAACGGACAATGGAAATTAGTAAACCCACGTTTTGTTTCCATTTTGTTACTATATGATGGTCACCAAAATATGATGATTTATATTGTCTTTGAATATGCCCTTTGTAAGCTATGCTCTACATATTATTTGAAGGCTTTTTTGAATTATTTCAAGTGGAATCTAATGGATCTTCAAAACTAAGTTGATTTTGGTTGTAGCTAAATTCAATTTTGATACAAGCCATCATTTCTGCATATGGATGGCACTAGCATTGGAATAAGTCATTGTTAGCACATATGAATATGGTTCCTCAACCTGTACATAAGGATCTTATTTTGAATCGAATTTGAACCTGATGGATACTGATTATTCCTCCCTTCCATGAGAATGGTGGTTGCCTAGTAGTCGTATTGTGTTGGGCATTTGATTTAATTGTCATGTTTCAAATTGTAAGATCGAGGGTTTGGTTTCATTGGCATGTTTCATATGTACCATTGATTGTGAATTTTCGATTGGATCTGCATTGTTATGTAGGGTGGTCCTATGAGTATATTGTTATTGGGCGCTAATCGAATGAGTTCGACAATATGATGCATTTCTGGAATTATACTGTTGTTGGTATCTTTGTTCTTCTAGGCTTCTCTCAAATTGTTCCAGAAAAATATCATTTGCAGCAACTGGACATTGTATAGTGGGCATATGAATAAATTTTGTTCTCTCAAAAGAAAAATAATTTATTGGGTGCTAGCATATTGAGTTATGTAATATGCTCCATATAGGTTTTAGTGATATCGTTGTTGGTGTTCTTTCTATTCTAGGCTCCTCTCACATCTTTCCAGAAAAGATCTGTTTGCATCTACTGGACAAAATTATAAATGCATTTTTTCCATGTATCGACGAACTAGTCTGAATGATTATTTGCTACTTGCTTGCTATGATATTGTTCAAAACCATACTCATGTACATCACAATATTATTGAATTATCATTGTCTGTTTGCCCAACTATGAGATTTCTCTACTAGCATTGATGTCTATCATCATCATGTGCTACTGTTTAAGGTTTTCATGGGCTGGTTTGTGCAGGAGGAGTTTACTAAATTGGCATTAAATTTGCAAGAAATTTGGTCTCTGGGTCTTTTACCCTTGAGAATTATATGGCCGATGATTTGGAGACAGGAAACATGGCTGACAGTAGAGATGTGAAGAAGCCTCTTTTAGAAAAAAGAAGTATCTAGCGTAGCAGATCAAAATCTACTAGTCCTAGTGGTAAAGGGGTTAAAAGTATAGATGTTCACTCCTTCCAAGGGAGTTCTCTCAATGCAATAATTTATACATCTATTTTTTCCTTCGAGCCTATAGAGTTTGGATTTTGTGTAAGTTATTTTTCTTATTTATTAGTTTGCTTCTCAACCTTCATCATGAATACCTTTCAGTCTTCAAAATAGGGAAGGTTTGATTAAATTTCTCTCGATTCTGACAACGTAATGTTGTAAAATGTTGGATATTCATCGCCTACTCAAAATGGGATCATTGATGATCTTGATTTAACCTTGTCTCAGGTATATGTTTTCACTGTTAGAAAATTTTTGAGGGCATGTATTTCTGCCATAATTTTAGGATAAATACACAGACGATCATACATCTCTTAAAAAATTCATGGACCTATTTGATATTTATTTTTGTGCATTTACTATTTTCCAACACAATCAGTCCATAAGTTCAGAATGCTACCATAAAAAATCTCAATTGTTTCCTACTGGGTTAAAGTGATTAATCTTTCCCAACGGGACTACAGAAAGGCCCATTGTGACCTAGAACATGTTGAATTTTGTGTCAGTTCTCTTTACTTGGATCCTTATCAAACGTGGGAGCCATGGTGGGTGCAATAGTCAGTGGACAGATAGCTTATTATATTGGACGGAAAGGCGTAAGTGCCATTAATAATATATATATATATATATATATATATCAAGTTCCAACCCTATCATTGCTTAAGAAGACTTGGATTTAGCTTAATTAATATTTTTTTTTTCTGATATTATTTCAAATATATATCAGCTTGTTATAGGGAAAATCCATGTAGTCCCCTCATTTATGTGGTCTGAATAAGATTTAAATTTTATTTTCCTACATATTTCATCCTTTTGATTCAGTTTGGTAGGATGAATCTCTTCTATGTTTGTGTGCAGGCATTATTAGTGGCTTCCATTCCAGATATTATTGTGTGTCTTGTCATTTTTTTTGCAAAGGAAAGTTAAACTACCTTAGATAAGGGTCTTGTCTATAAATTAAATAGTTTCTGGTTCATTTGGATTCTAAATTGGAAGCCAATTTTTTATTTTATCCTGCTATGGTCGCAGGATTCTTTATTTTTATACTGGGGAAGATTGTTCACGGGGTTTGGAGTTGGGTTCATCTCATTTGTTGTAAGTAAGACCTTTCTCTCAAGGTTGCGAAAGGGCTAGTAGTATTTTAAATGTTTTCTATATTTAGGTGCAGAACATGTGAATGAAGATTATGTATACAAATGGACAAGTATGATTCTAACATACAATATTTGATATGGTTCTTTTAGGTACCTATATACATATATGAGATAGCACCAAAGAACCTTCGAGGAGGTCTTTGGGTAGTAAATCAGGTGAGCTTTTGTTGTATTAGGAATTTTACGAACATTTAGTCTCATTACTGTCTTTTGAAGTGCCAGAGAAAATATGATTGTGCATAAATTTCAATGTTCAGAATCACTGATAATGATTTACTGAAAATCCATAAGAATAATATGTTTGAATATAATATCAATATTAAGCATAACTGTTGATTTTTTTAACAACTCTCAGTGTCATTTCATATTATGATGGCATACTTGTTTGGACTATCCGTTTCCTAGAGGTCTCTTACAATTATAGGTACCTTGAATTCATTTTTGTTAGGGATATTTTATGGAGATCCTTTATCATTTTCCTAATAATATCCATATAATGACATCTTTAACTGGGAAGGTATTATTCCTTGTGTCCTTTTGGTGCTTGGACTCTTCTTTATCCTGGAATCACCAAGATGGTCGGTCAGTTAGTAGCACATTCAAGCATGTACACTGAAGTGATATGAAATTTTATGTACGTGTCCCTGTTACTTATTTACTATCATCCATTATCAGTAAGGTCTCATTCTTTATGGCCATGTACATGTAGGCAAATATTGATAATAAAAATTTTGAAGATTCATTACAGGCTCTTCGAGCCTCTGATGTTGATGTTTCTCTAGAAGCAGTTGAAATTAGGGTATTTTTCTGCAGCAAATGTGGTCATTCAATTATTTACACTTTTCCTTCCGTCTATATGGTTTCCCAATATTTAATTCATTTCTCATCCATCATTCATTTTCCTTTCCATTTCCATTTTCAAAAGTCTATATGTTTTCCTTGTTTCTTTCAGTTTTTTCGCCTTTGAAAATGGTCTGTGTATTGCACAATATATATTGTTGAGTCATAAAAAGGTATCTTTTGAACACCTAATTGGCCTACATTAATCATCAATCCGGGAGTGTCTTTTTATTTCAAGAGTGTACTCTGTCTGAGGCTGCAATTGTCTAAGAGCAATGCTATGAAGATGTAGTACAAAATAACAAATGTAAAAGTAACAAATGCTCGGAAAGAAACCTAATTACAGTGACATGAATGGAAAGATTAAACTACTTCAATCTTGCAGAACGTCGATCAGGGATGTAGTAGCAGTAACTCTTTCCCTTAGAAATCGATGCAAGATGACCAATATGGGGACATGGAAGAAAAAGCCTCTATCCTCTACAGTTGGAGATCTTAAAGCAATCGAACCGAAAGCAGAGTCAATGAAAGAAACTTAAAAGAAACGCACTCTAAAAAGGAACAACAGCATGTAACTACAACTCATCTATTTGGTAAGCAAAGACTATGAATAAGTAATGAACAGAAATGGAACAACAACGTGAAATGAACAGCAATTACGTTTCTAACATATTCAAGCCACTAGATTTCTATGCTTAAATTATGTCGACAGCTTCTTACCACACAACAATCAATTAGAACAAATTATAAACTAATGGAACAACATCTCAAATCAGATACAGGTCAGCAAAGCTTTATAATAACAAAAAGATAATCAAACAACGAATCGTGCTTCTTGTAAAGAATGAAATAACAATGGATCTGTATTTGATCCAATCAACAATAAACCAATTCTGTAATTAAAACAAACATTAAACGCACTCCACACGACAGTAAGCAAAGATTAAAATACAAACAGCGAAGTGATTCCACCAGAGCTAGGCCCTTAGCGCCAGTGAAATACTGTTGGGCTAATTCAAAACTGTAGAAGGTAGATAAAACACGTGTCTTATATTAAACCAAAATAAAGTATTACAGAGAAGTTTCTCTCAAAACAGAGAGTTAATAAAACATTACATTACAGAGAAAATGTAAAGTCTTTCGACCAATCCCTAATTTCAACAATAACCGTCTCTTTGTCACTAATGGACATGGATTTATATATCAAATCTTGATAGACCAACCAAGGAAGAAGATGAGTTTGAACAGCGATCCCTTAGGATTGAAAGATCTTGAGGGATTCGCTCCTCTTCGTTTAGTCATCATCCTGTTTACTCAGACTGAGGCCGAGCTGTCCCCTGCCTTTTCTAGGCTATTCCTTCAGATCTCCTTGCCTTTGGCTGGATATGGTTCAGCGCTAATGGAGCAGTAGTTAGATGATTCTCAACCCCGCCTTTGGTACAGCTATTCACCTCTTCGAATTCTTGTTTGTCAGTCAAAAAGTAACCTTTAGTCATCTTTTCATACTAAACATAAACCTTTCCAATTCTATTGTCATTCTTATGATAAATTACCTTTCCAAGGCAAACAGGAGTATATCTATGGTAAAAGAATGAGTAAATACATAGTAATTTCATACCTCTTTCATTGCCCAACATACCCCCCTGCTTAATCTTTTTCATGCCCTCATGAAAACTATAGTTCACATGGAGAGCAATCAAAGAATAAGCGGGATAAGGTTTGTCATCAACAGGCCTAAAACCACTTAGTGTAGCTAATTCCTCAAAAACATGTTCTGTCTACCCTTCAGGAAGTTCATAAATAGCTTTGTAGTCCGAAGCAGGGTACCATGCAATAGGGCTGCGAAACCTACATCCTATCCAATATGGTCCTTTTAAAACGAGATGGCTATAGGAAATGAAGCGGTCTGCAGCTAGCCCAAAGTTTCTATAATTAAATGGTTCCCTATTTTTCACATTCTGATTCAAGGTTCTCCACCAGACCTTGGCTGATATATAAGCTTGGTTCCTAATGGATGAAAAATAGTCTGTTCCATTTAAAATAATTGATTTGTGGATAGGCCCCAGAGTTTGGGTAACGCCTTCCTTTGTCATCAAACTTTTCTGTCTAGCCCAAAATTGAAGTGGGTCCTGAGGTTCACTTCTGACCCACAGATTTAATTCATTTTCCTGCCTTTGAAAGGCGTTATAGGCTTTAAGCCATTTTAATTAATTTACAACAAAGGAAATGAATGCCTGAAACTGAACATCTCCAATAAAAGGGCTAGGGTTTGATTCACAGTCATTTTCAAGTATTAGATTATGCAAATAAAATTCACATAACATGTGTTGTACTTTGACCCCATAAAGTTTGCAACATGATACCAAGTCATCTATGGCTTTTAGCTCTATGGATTTCCCTGCCCTAACTGCCCTGATCTTTAATTGTAAATATCTTTCTAGTAAAAACAAAGCATAGTTTTTGGTGGGGCATCTACAGGCTAAGATATCAGTATACAAGGAGTAGAGAGTGTCCATTTTAGTGTAGGCTAGTTTTAGTTGGTTCATTACCTTATCAGACTTTACCTCTGCTTTTTGTCTTTTTTCATGAGCTTCAACTTCTGCTTCATGAATAATTCTCATTTGTTGCTACAATTCCTGATATCTTTTTCTTGGGACAGTCTCTTCCTCCAGTCTCTCTAAAATTTCTCGTGCAGCATCAGAGACGATCAGCACTTGAGGTTCATTGCAAATTGGCCGTCCTCCCATTTCTGCGCTCTGTTAATTTCTCAATACACAGTAATCACAATGGAACAACACATCATAGTTCGTTGAAAATTTGTTATTTCCTAAAATGCAGGGGTTTAGTTCATATAAAAGAAAAGAAATCTCGGGGTTTGATCTGCATGCAGACATTCACGTCCCCCAAATGAATGAGACATCGCCCTCGACCGTCAATTGAGAGGAGAAAGTGTGGCACAACAGCAGTACAACAGTAAAAATCAGGCGTAATTATGATACATTCAATCAAATTACAACAATTACTGAAATCAATGCATGTGATGAATCGTTAATAAATATAAAATCGTTTTGTAATGATTCAAATACGAGGAGAAGGGATAGCATAAGATAATCATAAGTATAATTGCATTATTTACCACTTTGAATTAATATGATCGATGTATAATGATTTTCATGTGTAATAGGTTCGGAGACAAAGGTAAAGGATTCATATTTTCATTTGACATTTAAATAATGATATAGGAAAAGGGTTAAATATAACTATTGATGTATATAAATATGACTCCAATACCATCAGTAAAGCTCTGTTGCCAACAGGTGTCCATAACCTTGACAGAGTTGCTTTCTTACCCACAGAACCATTGTCCTTTATTTATGCTGAGGAAGTGCTTTTTATTGAATATCATGATGGAGGCCATTGTGCTAGCTTGGTGACCAGATAAACCACAATGTTGTTCACTGGGAAGAAGTGAAAGGTGGGCAGGCCGGCTCGTGATGAGACCTCCTGTTCCAAGGACTTCTTGATTTTTTCAATTTTCTATTGGACCATTTCCCTGGTTTGGTGGCCATGATGGGAATGCCACTTCACTGCCTTCCCTATGATCATGGTAGGCTGGATTTTGATGAGACCCCCTATCCTCCATCTGCAAAATCATTATTAAAAATATGTAAATATTTTTTCTTTTTCATGCAGCACTTTTCCTCAGTTATTCATAAGGGATGGCTCAACACTCCTTAAGAGTAGGGATGGTGGAAGAAGTCTGAACATCTCAATAGAAAAAACAATATGCTCGTATTCCTATTCCATAGATAAACATCAAAGAAAGTTATAGCATATGGGAAAGAACCAATCATGATAAAAATAATCGATCAGATTAATTCAATGGTAAAAATAGCAAAGTTATGTTATTGATCATGCCCTTTTTCCTTTTTTCTTATCATTACTAGACAATTTTCTTTAAAAAATGACGATTTATTTTGATTTGTTGATTATAGTAAGATTTAATTTCTATGATTGTATATAAATGATATATTTTCCTTTAGAAAAGTAATCAAAAATTTAAAATGCTGGCTTAAAACAAAAACAATCCACTCAAAAAAGTGTTGTTCCTTTAAAAAGAACAACAAAAACAATCTGTGGAACTGTTGTTCCTTTCGAAAGGAACAACAAAAATACTCTGCAGAAGCACTGTTCCTTTAGAAAGGAACAACAAAAGAACTCTGTGAAACTGTTGTTCCTTTCGAAAGGAATAGCAAGAGTGATGTTCCTTTAGAAAGGAACAGCAGAACAAACAAAATAAACATAATTTTTTTCTCTTTTTTTTTCCTTTTAAAGAAACCAAATTTCATGTAACAAGCGATGAAGAAATAAAGAATTAATATTGACAGAATGGTTAAAAAACAAATTCCATAAAAAAAAAATCAAGAAACAGAAAAAAATGCTTTATGTACAAAATTAAAAAAAGAAGTGATTTATCAAACTGGTGCCGAGGAGGAGTTCTCCCCTTAAGCAAAAATTTCCATGGTAGAATCTTCCCGTAACTGTTGGTAAAAGGATTTACGGGTAAGCGGTTTATGATAAAATCGTACTCGATGACCGTTTACCTTAAAGGAATGTCCAGATCCATCAATGGTAACTAATGTAATAGTGCCATTATCATGCACTTTTTGTATTTCATAGGGTCCAAGCCATCGTGTCTAGAGTTTTCCTGGGAAATCCTGAAACCTAGAATCATATAGGAGTGCCCAGTCTCCTTCGTGGAAGATCTTTTCTTTGATATGGGCGTCATGCCATTTGGCTCTCTGTTGCTGAATTAATGTTGTGTGCTGAAGAGAAGAGAGCCTAATTTCATCTAACTCATTAATTTGCTGCAATCTTTTAGCCCGGGCTTCATTCAAATTTAGACCCGCCTTTTGAGTTGTTCGTAATGTTTGAATTTCAAATTCTATAGGAAAGATGGGTTCTTTTCCAAATACCAATTGGTATGGTGAATATCCTGTGGTAGGTCTCCACGTTCTTTGATATGCCCATAATGCTTATAGCAATATGTAGGCCCAATCTCATCTATGAGAGGCAACGGTTTTTGTTAATATAGATTCGATTACTTTGTTCATGCTCTCTACTTGGCCATTGGCCTGTGGGTGATATGGAGTTGTAATCTGGTGCTGAATGTGGCAGTTTTGCAATGTTTCAGCTAATTTATTACCTACAAACTGTGGTCCTCCATCTGTGATTATGTCCCTTGGGAGGCCATAGCGCACAAAGATTTGGAAAAGAAAGTGTATTACAGAGTCCTCTGTAGCTTTTGAAAGAACTTCTGCTTCAACCCATTTGGTGACATACTCAGTTGCAACTAGAATGTATGTTTTTTGGTTTGATAGGGGGCTAATAGGACCAACAAAGTCAAGGGCCCAACGTTCAAATGGTTCAATCACTAGTTGAGGGTTCCAAGGCATTTCATCAAACTACCCAGGGCGACCTACCCTTTGACAACTATCATAGGCCTGCACGAATTTTTTAGCATCTTTAAAGATAGTATGCCAATAATAGCCTGTTCGTAAAAATTTATGGATAGTTCTACGATCTGCAAAATGTCTGCCACACTGTCCATCATGGCATGCTTTCAAGATGTCAAATACCTCATCCTCCCTAACGCATCTCCTTATTTTCATATCTGCACCTGTATGAAATAGGTAGCCCCCAATCCAGGAGAAGCGGGTACTACGATGTATTATTTTCTTACGTTCATTAAGGGAAAGATGTTTAGGTAATTTACCTATTTCCAAATAGTTCGCTATATCAGCATACCACGGTGTTCTGATAGTAACAGCGAAGAGATGTTCATTCGGAAAGTGGTCTTCAACTGCTTCTATATTTGTTAGCTTTGGCATTCTTGACAGAAAGTCAGCTACAAGGTTCTCTTTCCCAGGTCGATCTCTGATTGTGATATCAAATTCCTGCAATAAAATCAACCATCTTGTCACTCTTCTATTTGTAACAGGTTTATTTGCTAAAAATTTAATGGCAGAGTGATCAGTATATAGTACTACAGGATACCCAGTTATATAATGTCTAAATTTTTTTATAGCATGAACTACAACTAAAAATTCTTTCTCAGTCACAGTATAATTTAATTCAGCAGGGGATAGATTTTTGCTAATATAGTAAATTGCATATGGCTTCTTGTCTTCCTCCTGCCCAAGTACTGCTCCAATTTCCGTGTCTGAGGCATCAGATGAAATTTGGAACGGAAAATTCCAAATTGGTCCCCTCAGCATTGGGGCTGTTGAAACAATCTTTTTTAGATCATTAAAGGCATTGTCACATTTATCTGTCCAAATGAAATCAACATTTCCAGTCAGTGCATATAAAGGTGCAGCGATTCTAGAATAATGTTCTATAAATCTTCTATAATAACCAGAAAATCCAAGAAAGCTACGTACCTCTGTTTGTGTAGTGGGTGTGGGAATTAACAATATTATTTGAATTTTAGCTGGGTCCACTTGAATTCCATCTGCTGAAATATAATGCCCTAAGATAACTCCTTTGGTCATCATCATAGGACATTTTTCGTGGCTTAAGCAAAGCCTAGTGTCATTACATCTTTGCAATACCTTTTCTAGGTTTTCCAATGCAGGCTCAAATTCATCCCCATAGGGTGTGAAATCATCCATATATACTTCGAGGCCTTCATTTATTAAATCTAAAAAAATGCTAAGAATTTCCCTTTGGAATGTAGCAAGGCCATTGCATAGGCCAAAAGCTAGGACTCGGTAGGGAAATGTCTCCCATGGATAGGTAAAAGTAGTTTTGTCCTGGTCTTCAGGGGAAATCTATATTTGATTGTACCCACTGAAGCCATCGAGGAAAGAAAAGAATTTCTTTCTTGCCAATGTGTCTAATACCTGGTCAATGAAAGGAAGGGGAAAGTGGTCTTTCTGTGTTGCTTTATTAAGTTCACGGTAATCTACACATATCCTCCACTTTCCGTTCTTTTTTGGTACCACCACTAATGGAGAGACCCACTTGCTATCAGATATTGGGTAGATGAAATTAACATCTAATAGTTTTTGTAATTTAGCTTTCACAATATCTTTAAGGTGAGGATTTAATCTCCTTTGAGGTTGGCGAATGGGTCTTGCATATTTTTCAATGTAAATGTGGTGAGTACACAATTGAGGATCAATTCCTTTCATATTGGGGTAATCCCATGCAAAGGCTGCTTTGTATTTTCGTAATAATTGGACCAATTTCTCTTCTTGTTCAGCAGTGAGATTTTTATTAATATTTAAAGTTTTTCCTGGCTAAATTTCTACAACCTTGCTATTGCTCACATAATTAGTAGGTATTGTTTGATCAGGAATATCTTTGAAAGGATCTTCTTCTTCTTTATTATCGAATGCTGCCTTGATCATGTGACATTGCAAATGAGATCTGGTTTGTGACTTAGTAATAAAATTGTTAATGATATCATCCTCTATTTGATCTTTAAAATCAAGAGCATTTTCTATAGTTAGAGGTGATCTCATATTCTCCATAAGATATGATGCAGGTGGTTTTCTTGTTTTGATTATTGATAGAATTGGCTGGGCTGGGGGATATAGGGCTAAATTCTTGACATAATTTCCCCTTATGATTTTCATGTTGCCTTGTCGGCATCCAATATAAGCATCGGCAGTTGCCAACCAAAGTCTACCTAGGATTAACGGATGTCCATCTAGTCGATTCTTTGGATTGATAACCAGGAAGTCAGCAGAGTATTCCCAAGAATCTACATATACCATTACATCTTGTAGTATACCTTCTGGTTTGACTATTCATCATTCAGCCAATTCCAACAAGGTTGTTGTTGGTTCTAGTGATGTAATGCCAAGTTTTTGAAAGGTGGTGGTTGTTAAAATGTTGATTGCTGCCCCCAAATCAACTAAGTAATTTGGAAATGATTGGCCATTGATCTGCACTGTCACTATAGGATTTCCTGGGTCTTCATATTTGATAGGTGTTTCTGTTCCTGATAATAAGTCAGATAAGGTACCGACTATTTGGACAGTAGGATTGGTTGTTGTTCTCCTCTTTGGCTTCTTTATGCATAATTCCTTAATGGTTTTTGCATATATAGGAATGTCTTGAATAGCTTGGAGGAGAGGGATTTTTATACACAAATTTTTTAATTCTCCCAGAAGATCAAAATTAGGTTGTTCTAATGGACGAGGTATAATTAATCATTCTGGGAATGGTGGAGAGGAAGTTGTTACTTGTTGTTGACTTCATTGTTGTTTTTGTTGTTGATTTTGTTGTTGAACTTCCTTCTCACTTTGTACTATTTTCTCTACAGGTAATGGATCTTCAATATGGACATCATTATTTCTCTCTGTTTCCACTATGCGCCCAGACCTTAATTGAAGATCATTGCACTCCCTCAGTTCAGTTTCTACCTCTGGGGGTTCCACTATTTGGACAGACTGAACTGGCCTGTTGTTTGGGTTTGGGTTGGGTTGGGCTGGGAGTTGTGGTCTTAAATTGGTCTGGGGGTTTGTATAAGGAGCTGGAAGTGTAGTTTGAGAGAGAGGAATTGATTCAGCTGGCTGATTTGTAGGTTTTTTTCCAGTTTGACTGCCAGACCTAACTCTGGGAAGTAGAGGGGGACCATTGTGTAGGCCAGAAAGGTGGGTAGAAAGGAAAGCTAGGCCAATTATTTTGATTTGTTTGATTTGGCCAAGATGTGGGAGGAAATGGCTACTGTGACCAATTAGGGAAAGGAGGTTGATTCTGCCACATCCCACTATATTGTTGAGCGTTATATTGAGGAGGTTGAAAAGAAAATGGATCATTGGGCATACCTGATGGTCGTGGTTGCCATTGTCGACGTTGATTAAGAAGACATACCACTTCTGATTCCTCTTCTACCTCCTTATAAACTGCTTTTAAGCCAGGAAGTGAAGGAAATCCCTCTGTAGGGTGATCTTTTGTGCAAATGGCGCAGACTTTAATCACATCCAATGGGCATTCTTTGTGGTTGTGCTTATTTCTACATCTGGGACAGAATATTGCCAAGTTTTGTTCTGCTTCTGCCTGTTTCTGTTTGGCTTGCATAATATCAAACTATGTTGTCAGAGTCCCAAGTATGTCTGTCTTAAAGTCTTCTACCAGATTTCTAATCTCTACACGAGTCACACCTTCATTAGAGGTCTTATTTTCCCTTGTAATTATATGACGTTCTGCTGATTTCAACCTTGTATTGCCCCTCGAACTCCTGATACACAAATCAATGATGTTAGGATAAATTTTCTGATATATATCACCTTTCCCCATAATATTCAATGTTTCAACCCATTGATCTTTCATTCCCCTAATTAATGTGGTTTTCAAAACATTATCAGGTAAGGGTAAAGATGCATAAGGGGATCTCTGAAGATTGTATTGGAACCATTCCACATATTCTTCCAAGGTCTCATTTGGTTTTGCTGTCATTTGGAATATCTCATCTTTTAATTCCCAATACCTACAATAATCTTGATAATTCTTTAAAAATGCAGCCTTCATATGATCCCAATCAATTATGACACCCCCACCTAATCCCATAAACCATCATAAGGCTGCCCCTTTTAATGTAGAAGGGAATAGTTTTAGTTTTTGGGTGTCGGTGGTGTAATCATATCCTCTGCACAGCACATTAAATTCAAACAAAAATGCATCTGGGTCCTCTGATGTTAATCCATGAAATGTAGGAATATGTTGAAGGGGGATAGCTTTCATGGGTGCATTGACCGCAGTATCTACTATAGGATATTGTAGCGTAGAGGTTTGTTGGGGTGTCTACTGATTCTGATTTTGGTTCTGAGCCATTTGATCGAAGATATTCCAATATCCCTCTGGGATTTCCAAGGAATTTCTAGGTTGATGATCAGGGACAGGAATGGCTTTGACAGCACTCCCTTTGTCTAGGATAATAAGTATTTCCTGTTGACCTACTGTTTGGGGTGATTCAGGAGCTTGGTTTTGAATAAGTTGAACAACACTTCCTTTATCTGGGCTGCTTATTGTTCGGGCAATTTCAATAGGATATTTCAAGTCTGTGGTTTCTCCCGTTTCCCCTTCTTCTTGGAGATTGCTAGAGTTCCCTTCTTGAAGGAAACTTATGCAAGGATTCTCAATTTCTTGGGAATCTTGCCCAATTCCCTCTGTTTGACTATGTATCTCAGCAAAGGCTTCAAATTGTGACTCTGTAGCCTGAAGGGAACTAGTAGGCTGTCTAGAAGTAGTTCTTTTAAATCCTACTGTTGAGGAGGTAAATCCACTCTGTGGACAGAGGCGATCCCTACTAGCCCAGCAGGGGTCTAGCAACAATCAAACATGTTACGACGCAAGTTCCTAGTTACGAATGGAAAGACTAAAGATGGAAGCCTACCTAGAATCTAATGCTATGATCTGAAGAAGAAAGCGTTCCCGTTCCTCAGCCCCAGCAGATCACGATCCCCCACGATCTCTGCGGATGGACACCTGCACATGCAAGAAACAAACAGATACAAGCATAAAATCCGGCATACGTAACTAAATATCAGTCAGAAAGGATATTACTCATATTAACATAATCGAAAACATAGTGGAACCATAATCGTAATCATTCATTAAATAACAATCGAAGGAAGATTACAACCAATGTTTTGACATCGTGCTCTCCTTCGGATGGGTCTCCAGTCATTCACGTCTCGCAAAGCTTGCCAGGGAAAGGGAAAACCTCTCCAGAGTCTCTTGACGATGGTCTCCTTACTTGAGTCGGCCTTAAGGGAAGAAAGAGGGCTCTTACAGCACGAAGGCTCTTGGGAATTTGGAGATTCAAAGCTTAGGCACTTCCAGACTAGCTTGCCATGGAATTGAGCAGGCTTTTATAGATGGGGAACGAGGGAGTTGGGATCCCTATTATTGTGGGATTGGCCTTATAAACAAGGAAGGTTCCATGGGAGGTGGCAAAACCACTTCCCTTCCATAGAACTCCCGCAGCCAAACCTCCCAACTCAAGATAGGAAATGGTTTCTGAGTTTGTTGAAACACAAATTCCGCTATATTTATTTAAAAAACACTCCTTAAATTGGCTGGCGCAACTACTGCTCTGGGACAGAGCGCCAGTTGGCGCGGCCTCTTTGCATGATTTTCCCCATTGGCGCGAGTTCTGAACTATCTACCCGCGCCAATGCAAAAAGGGATGTTTTTCATGATTTTTGAAAGGAGATGTCTTTAGGGCAATTGAAGCTCATGCTTAGAGGAATGCATTCATGATTTTTTCAAGGCATGACAATGTTCACAGGTCACAAAATGGGTCCTCCATTGTGCGGGACGGGGAATGGTAGGGACAGTGACAAATTACTGTGTAACACCTACTGATGGCTGAGATTCAGTTCTTTTAAGGATTTCGTCAATAAAGGTTGTGCGCCCAAGGGTCACCGGTCCCTTAGGTTTTTCATTATTAGGAGGAATTTTGTTTTGCTTAGTTGGTTTATTCATTCAAAGAAACAAACCTTCATTCATACCTAAAGAAAGAAGCTTACCTACTTTTGTTGTGACACGGGCTGCGAGCAAGTGTGTTTCTTGCCCAGTGCGTAGGTTCTTACCTTCCATATTTAATACCTAATTCTCCACAAGCAGAAGAAAATCAGTTGTGCATTACTCCTTTAAAATGGCATACACTCTCCCTGGCAATGGCGCCAAAATGTTGAGTCATAAAAAGGTATCTTTTGAACACCTAATTAGCCTACATTAATCATCAATCCAGGAGCGTCTTTTTATTTCAAGAGTGTACTCTGTCTGAGGCTGCAATTTTCTAAGAGCAATGCTGTGAAGATGTAGTACACAATAACAAATGCAAAAGTAACAAATGCTTGGAAAGAAACCTAATTACATTGACATGAATGGAAAGATTAAACTACTTTAATCTTGCAGAACATCGATCAGGGATGCAGTAGCAGTAACTCTTTCCCTTAGAAATCAATGCAAGATGACCAATCTGGGGACTTGGAAGTAAAAGCCTCTATCCTCTACAATTGGAGATCTTAAAGCAATCGAACCGAAAGCAGAGTCAATGAAAGCAACTTAAAAGAAACGCACTCTGAAAAGGAACAGCAGCATGTAACTACAACTCATCTGTTTGCTAAGCAAAGACTATGAATAAGTGATGAAAAGAAATGGAACAACAACATGAAATGAACAGCAATTACGTTTCTAACATATTCAAGCCACTATATTTCTATGCTTCAATTCTGTCGATAGCTTCTTAGCACGCAACAATCAATTATAACAAATTGTAAACTAATGGAATAGCAACTCAAATTAGATACAGGTCAGCAAAGCTTTATAATAACAACAAGATAATCAAATAGCGAATTGTGCTTCTTGTAAAGAATGAAATAACAATGACTTTGTATTTGATACAATCAACAATAAACCAATTATGTAATTGAAACAAACATTAAACGCACTCCACACGATAGTAAGAAAATATTAAAATACAAACAACGAAGTGATTCCACCAGAGCCAGGCCCTTAGCGCGAGTGAAATACTGCTGGGCTAATTCAGAAATGTAGAAGGTAGATAAAACGTGTGTCTTATATTCAACCAACATAAAGTATTATAGAGAAGTTTCTCTCAAAACAGAGAGTTAATAAAACATTACATTACAGAAAAAATGTAAAGTCTTTCGACCAATCCCTAATTTCAACAATAACCGTCTCTTTGTCACTAAAGGACATGGATTTATATATCAAATCTCAATGGACCAACCAAGGAATAAGATGAGTTTGAACAACGATCCCTCAGGATCGAAAGATCTTGAGGGATCTGCTCCTCTTCGTTTAGTCATCATCCTGTTTACTCAGACTGAGGCCGAGCTGTCCCCTGCCTTTTCTGGGCTATTCGTCCAGATCTCCTTGCCTTTGGCTGGATATGGTTCAACATTGATGGAGCAGCCGTTAGATGATTTTCAACCCCGCCTTTGGTGTAGCTGTTCACCTCTTTGAATTCCTGTTTGTCAGTCAAAGAGTAACTTTAGTCATCTTTTCGTACTAAACATAAACCTTTCCAATTCTATTGTAATTCTTATGATAAATTACCTTTCCAAGGCAAACAGGAGTATATCTATGGTAAAAGAATGAGTAAATACATAGTAATTTCATACCTCTTTCACTGCCCAACACATATCACATGAATTAATCCTTTTCTTATACTAGGAAAATTATCTTCTAACTAATAATTTTTTTTTTTGTTTCAGAGTATCATGGAGATGGGAACTCAACAAAGTAGCATCAAGATATCAGAGCTTTTTGAGCGCAGATATGCACTGTCTTTGACCGTGAGTCATATTTTGAATGTCATTTGATTTGGCTGATTTAAAAATCTTCTTTGATAGGTGGAGGCATATTTTTTATTCTGAAATGAGAATGAACTGTAGTTTTCTATACTGACATTAGTGCATCTAAATGGGATATCATAGATTGGCATTGGATTATTGCTTTTGCAACAATTAAGTGGAATTAATGGTATCATGTTTTACAGCAGTAACATTTTCAAATCTACAGGCGAGTTCTCATCTGACATAGGTTTCTCCATATTTTTGTTGTTTATCAAGCTGTGGGTTTCTTTATATTTTATAGTAGTTGTTTGAAAAAATGTGTTTGATCTGTGGATTTTATAGGAACTTCTCACAAAAAAGATTAATGCATGGAAAATAAAAAACCTTTATTTCGGGAAATATATATATCAAACTCAAACAATTAATATCAACATCTTTGGCTTGGCATTTACAGGAATTTGAACTTCCAATGCTACATCACTTGGACTTGGTACCATCCAGGTTTTCTCTTTTAGTGCTCTAGAGCTCCACTAATTTTTTAAGGCTATGATGAAATATCCAAGTTGTTTGTTTTCTATCCCAAGAATTAGAGTCGAATTTTTGTGTTTGAGGGGTGTTAAGTAATCTATTTTATAGGTTATCATGACTACAGTTGCTGTATGGCTCCTGGATGACGCTGGGTGACGTCTCCTCCTTATGGTGAGAAAATGGTTGAGAGCTGACTATGGTATGTTCATGAATCTGATCTTAATAAAAAACATTTACATGAAATTGTGTTGATGTTAACCAGTCCCATCTAGGGGCATGGTCGTATGTCTTTTCCTCGTTAGTTTCTCATTTTACTTGAAGGCAAGTCTCTCCAATAATTTTATAACTCTCTGCTCTGCTTAAATCTTCATGAACATTTCCTATAAAATATTTCATATATCTAGTCTGTGACTCTGCTTATTACATAGAATTGAACTGAAACGAGATGTTTCAAAGGTATGGTTTGAATATTATCTGAAATTCCTTGTTTCGCTATGTGAGGGCTAAATTTATTCTCTTCTTGCTTTAGGCTCATTTTGGAGCAGATTCTCAATATGAAATATTCTTCACTGTTTTGGCTTTAGCGAGTCTACCAATACGTTTTAGAGTTCCAGTTTCCATAGTATTATATAACTTTTAACATGGGCTTTTAGTTGCTACCATCATCTTGCATGTGATAAATAGTTAATCTTATTGGCTGATGGTTTCATTACAAATTTATATTGCTTCATTCTCACTTGGTGTTGGGGCCACCCCATGGATTATTATTTCTGAGGTAATGTACCTTCTTAGATATTCATTATGAGATGACTGCTTCTCAGAAAAAATTGAATACTACATCCTCTTTTCTTCATATTGATCTAATTCCATTATATCATTATGTTCATAGTTCAACCAGTATCATTATGAAGCAGTTTAAACAATAGAACCAATGATTTCTTTTGCATCATCCTTTCCTACTATAGATACTCCCTGATAATGTCAAGGGTGTGGGCGGTAGTGTAGCTACTTTGTCAAATTGGTTGACATCATGGGAAATAACAATGACTATCAATTTACTTTTGCAGTGGAGCTCCATAGGTAAGGTTTGGAAAATTTAAGTATAGTTCCTTTCAATGCTTGCCTAAGCCATGGGGATCAGAGCTTTCTATCTAGGCTTCACCTGATTAAAATGGCCCTTAGGTCCTTCACATGATGAGAGTAGCCCCTGTAAGTCAGTATGCAACTATCATTGACTAGTATTGAACGATTGGGCTAGTTGTAAGGTAAACTTTTTTATCTTTGGATTACATCTTATGTATTTCCTTATTTACTTACCTATTTGGTTATTGAGCTAGTCTTTTTTGTTGCAGGAAAATTCATGATTTATGTTATTGTATCTGCTTTCATCCTCACCTTTGTGGCACTGTGTGTACCTGAAAAAAAGGGATGAACTCTCGAAGAGATCGAGTCGTCCTTCAGATGAATTCAGTGCCTTGGAAGTCAATTACAGGGCAAGAAATGAAATGGTTTATATATCCAGCCCCATTTTATCCTTCCAGCACTTCCGAGTGTAAATTACACGTTAATAAATTGCGAATGTAAAAATATGATTATTTTTAGGCATATTGTCAGTAGCAATTTATTGTGAAGTGTTCCAAGAGAGTTTTGTTTTAGCTAGAATTTCTATGATCTCATTGTTCCCTTTCCCGTGAAGCTCATATTTGCAATAGAGCTTCACTTAAAGGCATAATTCAAAGGTGGTCAATAAAGTCAATCTTTAGAAAAGTGTGTAAGAATTGAATTAATAAGTTTTCAATGGATAAGCTCATTGTTGCAACTCCAAGGATGGAAGGTGAAGTCCGTCTTTAGGAAAGTGTGTAAGAATTGAATTAATAAGTTTTCAATGGATAAGATCATTGTTGCAACTCCAAGGATGGAAGGGTATCTACAGTTTTGATAATATAATTTGATGCTATTGACCTCGTAGCCTAGTTCCTAATCTCATTTTCATGTGAAACACACTATATAGGATAACATAGAAAAAGACAGTGGACAACTTAATATTCAAACATATTTTTATCAAATTTTAATATGAAAAAATAATGGCTTGTCTCAACATTGAATTTAGATACAACCAAAATCAACTTAATTTTGAAGATCCATTAGAGTCCACTTGAAATAATTCAAAAAATATTTCAAATAAAATGCATAGCATAGCTTACAAAGGGCAGATTCAAAGACAAAATAAATCATCATATTTTGATGACCATCATATAGTAACAAATGTTAGAAAATTAAATATTACAGAGCAATGCAACACATACAATATGCGGAAAATAAAATCACACAAAACACATAAAACTAGAGAGACACAGATATACGTGGTTCACCCAGTTTGGGCTATGTCCACCCCGAACAGCCAGTCCTTCCTTTCTATTATCCAACGAAAATGAAGAGACAAAACCTACAACAGATCTACTGTAATATCCTCTGTTCTCTCTCACATTCTCCCTCTCTGTTTCTCACTCCGAGAATACACATACAATACACAGCCGCAATACAATGCCCTCATAAAAGTGAGGGGTTGCCTTCTAGGGCAAAAAACCCTAATCTAAACATAACTTCTACCGTCGGATCATCTCCCTAATGAATGGCCTAGATTGACTAGAGATTACTATACTTTTACAAGGCAATTTTACATCTGTTTTTAGCTTCGGGGGCGCTGCCCCTGAAAACCCCCGCCAGGGGGGGGCTCCGAAGACCCCCCACGGCAGCGATTAATTACGGGCGGTGTTTCCGCCACTTTTTAAGGTACAGGGGTCCAATGTTGTGATACAAATTAAACAAGATAATCAGGCTCCAAACCCAACAATCTCCCACTTGGAGACTGATTGTAGCAACTCCACCGCTGCTTCATTTGCTAGACAATGACTCCTCTTTGGACCTAGCTGCTCCTCATCTTCATCGTCATCCTTGAAGACCAATTAAAACTGAGCACATTCTCAGTTTCTCCCTCGTTACAACTTTTGTTAGCATATCTGCAGGATTCTAGCTAGCGTGTATCTTTTCCAGCTTCAACTCTCCATCTTCTAATACTGACCGTATGAAATGTTACTTGAGATGTATGTGTTTAGTCCTAGAATGAAATGCTGAGTTCTTTGCAAGATGAATGGCACTTTGGCTATCACTTTATAGCGTGCCCATATCATGCTTCTTACCCAATTCACCCATAAACCTTTGTAACCAAATCATTTCTTTACTAGCCTCTGTAGCAGCAACATACTCTGCTTCTGTTGTTGAAAGTGCAACAACACTTTTGATTTTTGAAACCCAACTGACAGTTGTTCCACCTACAGTAAATACATATCCTGTAGTGCTCCTCCTGTTATCTCTGTCACCTGCCATATCTGCATCAACATATCCCCGTAGAGCAATGTTTGAACCACCAAAGCATAATGCTTGATTTGTGGTACCTCTCAAATATCTGAGAATCCATTTTACTGCCATCCAATGTTCTTTTCCTAGATTATTCATGTACCTGCTTACAACTCCCACTGCATGTGCAATATCAGGCCTTGTGCATACCATTGTATACATTAAGCTTCCAACTGCTGATGCATATGGAACTTTAGACATATAATCCATGTCTACTTGGGTCTTTGGGCACATCTCCTTACTAAGTTTGAAATGGCTAGCAAAAGGTGTACTAACTGGTTTTGCATTCTGCATATTAAATCTTTTCAACACCTTTTCTATGTACTCATTCTGAGACAGTGTTAATTTGCAATTTTTCCTATCTCTAGTTATCCTCATACCAAGGATTTGTTTTGCAGCTCCCAAATCCTTCATTGCAAATGAATTTTCCAATTTTCTTTTGAGCACATTTATTTCCTGCATGTTAGATCTTGCAACAAGCATGTCATCTACATACAATAACAATATAATATAGTTGCCATCATTTTTCCTTTTTAGATAAACACAATGATCAGAGTGACATCTAGTATAACCTTGTTCAGACATAAACTTGTCAAATTTTAGATACCACTGCCTTGGAGCCTGTTTTAAACCATACAAGCTCTTATTTAACCTGCACACCAATTTTTCTTTCCCTTTTACCTCATATCCTTCTGGTTGCTGCATGTATATCTCTTCCTCCAAATCTCCATGGAGAAATGATGTCTTTACATCAAACTGTTCAAGATGTAAATCTTCCGCTTCTACAAGACTTAAAATAGTTCTGATTGAATTCATCTTAACAACAGGAGAAAATATTTCATCAAAATCAATACCTTTCTTGTGTGCAAACCCCTTCACCACAAGTCTAGCTTTGTACCTCTGTTTTCCTCCATCTTCTTTCTTCAGCCTGTAAACCCATTTATTCTGCAAAGTAGTTTTACCTGCAGGCAACTTGACTAAGTCCCAAGTCTGGTTATGCATTAAGGAGTCCATCTCTTCTTCCATGGCTAGCTCCCACTTCTTCCTACTTTCAACCTGCATTGCTTCTTCATAAAATTCAGGTTCACCAGAATTAGTCAGCAATAAATAATATAATGAAGGAGAGTATCGTTCAGGGGGTCTAGTTATCTTGCTAGATCTTCTAACACCACTTTCAGGTGTTTGAGGTGCCTGTTGCTGTTGTGGTGGTTGCTGCTGCTGTGGTTGTTGATTATTATTATTTTGAGGCACCTTTACTTTTTTAAATATCTCATCAAGAACCGTGTATTCCTTGCTTTCCTTTTCCTGTTTCTTTTCCTGCAATTGATTCTTATACAAGACCTTTTCATTGAATATTACATCTCTGCTCTTAACGATTTTTTTATTTTCATAATCATATAAGCGATAACCAAAATCATTAGCACCATATCCAATAAAGGTACGTTTCTTTGATTTTGCCTCAAGCTTTGTTCTGTTTTCTTTATTAATATGGACAAACGCCTCACAACCAAAAGGCTTTAAAAAAGAGTAGTTTACCTTTTAACCTGTCCATGCTTCCTCTGGAATACCACCATCCAAGGAACTTGAAGGCCCTCTGTTTATTAGATAAACAGCAGTATCTACAGCATCTGCCCAAAATTGTAAAGGTAATCATGCATGCAATCTCATGCACCTTGCATGCTCCATGATTGTTCTGTTCATCCTTTCTGACACACCATTTTCTTGTGGTGTTCTTGGAACTGTCTTATCTCTACGAATTCCATGCTCTGAACAGTACCTATCAAACTATTTGCTACAATATTCACCTCCATTGTTTGATCTGAGACACTTCAACTTCTTTCCTGTCTCAATCTCAACCAAAGCTTTCCATTTCTTGAAAGTATCAAATACATAAGATTTATTATGAATACAATAAATCCATGTTTTCCTAGTTGCATCATCAATAAAAGTAACATAATAACGAGAGCCACCGAGAGATGATACCTGAGCAGTTCCCCATACATCTGTATGCACAAGCTCCAAATTTTCGCTCTTATTTTCTTTCCCAACTCTGAGAAATCTGACTCTCTTATGTTTTCCATAAATGCAATTCTCACAGAAATCCAAATCAACATTCTTCAATCCTGGCAACAAATTTCTTGAGTGAAGAATCTTCATTCCCTTCTCACTCATGTGTCCGAGCCTATGATGCCATGATGCTGCATCTGCTCCTTTGGAAGTTAAAGCATTAACAGAGTTAGAAATACCATTGCATAAATACAATGTACCAACCTTTTCACCTTTTGCTATTACTAGCGCTCCTTTGGTGACCTTCCAAGTTTTATCTGTGAAAGTTGTCACACAACCTTCACTGCCTAACTGCCTTGTTGAAATCAGATTTTTCTTCAGATCTGGAACATACCTTACCTCCTTTAGTAGCCATTGGTTTCCATTCTGTTGTTTTACAAGAACTTTACCCATTCCAACAATTTTACAGGGTTTATCACCACCCAAACGAACTTGTCCAAAATCTCCTTGAACATAGTCATGAAAATATTTCTTATCAGGCGTGTCATGGAATGAAGCCCCTGAATCTACAACCCAAGAATCAATAACATTTTCGAAAGAAAGAATCAAAGCATATTGTAACACATCACCTGTCACATTTTCTTCATGATTGTTTTCTTTCTGTGTGTCTCCTTCTTTTCCCTTCCGAGATCTACAGTCTTTCTTTAGGTGTCCTTTCTTTCCGCAATTCCAACACACTATCCTCGATCTGGACTTGGATCTGCCTTTCCTTGATTTACTGCGATATCCCGAGCTCTTTCCTCTTTCCATTCTTCTTCCCCTAGACTCTTCACTCAAAGCATTACGTGATGTTTCACCGGAGCTTTTCCATCGCATTTCCTCGCTAAGGATAGCACCAACAACATCATCAAACTTTAAAGTACTAGATCCAGAGACAAAGTTACTAATGGCCATTACTAAACCATTCCAACTCTCTGGAAATGAGCACAATAATAACATAGCTCTAACTTCATCATAAAAGTTTACCCCTATAGAACTTAACTGACTGGTAACTGTATTAAATTCATTTAAATGGTCTGCAACAGATCCACCTTCCGACATCTTCATATTAAATAATCATTTCATAAGAAATACCTTGTTTGAGGCCGAGGGTTTTTCATATAGTTTCGCCAACGTCTGCATCAAACCCTCTGTTGTTGTTTCCTTCGAAATATTGAAGGCAACGTACGCCGCAAGGCACAACCGTACTGTTCCGAGTGCCTTTCTATCGAGAATGTTCCATTCCGCGTCTTTCATGGCTGCCGACTTCTTTGTTTTTCCGCTCAATGGTAGGTACAAATCTTTCTGATACAGATAATCTTCCATCTGCATCTTCCACAACGGGAATTTTTGGCCATTAAATTTCTCGACCCTAAACTTACCATCTTCCGCCATTGCTCCCATTCAAACCAGGAACCCTTCTTTCCTACGAGTTTATCAGCCAAATACACCTTCGGCTCTGATACCAGTTGTTAGAAAAATAAATATTACAGAGCAATGCAACACATAAAATATGCAAAAAATAAAAGCACACAAAACACATAAAACTAGAGAGACACAGATATACGTGGTTCACCCAGTTTGGGCTACGTCCACCCTGAACAACCAATCCTTCCTTTCTATTATCCAGCGAAAATGAAGATACAAAACCTACAGCAGATCTGTTGTAATATCCTCTGTTCTCTCTCACAGTCTCCCTCTCTATTTCTCGCTCTGAGAATACACATACAATACACAGCCGCAATGCAATGCCCTCATAAAAGTGAGGGGTTGCCTTCTAGGGCAAAAAACCCTAATCTAAACATAACTTCTACCGTCAGATCATTTTCCTAATGAACGGCCCAGATTGACTAGAAATTACTATACTTTTACAAGGCGATTTTACATCTGTTTTTAGCTTCGGGGGCGCTACCCCCGAAAACCCTCGCCAGGGTGGGGCTCCGAAGACCCCCCACGACAACGATTAATTACGGGCGGTGTTGTCGCCCCTTTTTAAGGTACAGGGTTCTAATGCTATGATACAAAGTAAACAAGATAATCAGGCTCCACACCCAACAACAAAATGGAAACAAAACGTTATTGGCAATTGGTATGCAACATTTGTTTTTACCTGTGCAATTGTTGCCATCAGTATTAAGACGTTCCACTACTGTCTGTATTTCGACGTAAATCTGCTACCGGTATTTTGTGTTTTTTTCCATCGGTACTGCGATGTTTAACTACCATCGGTCTTGTGACAATATTTAGTCACGTCGGTCTTATGACAAAGATATGGCGGCATCAGACTAGCGACATTCGAAGGTGTCGGAATAGCGACGTTTGGAGGCAAGGACCAGCAACATTTGAGGGCGTCAGAATAGCGACACTTTATCCCGTCGGAACTTTGATGCTTCAATAAATTTCTAAAGTGCGACACCAATTTAAAAATCGGAGCTAGCGTTGCTATACCGAAGTTTAAGTCAAGTGTTGGAAGTCCGACGTGAGGAGAAACCACGTTTTGGCGAACCTCAAAACATCGCTCTTAGCTCACCTATGTGTCACAGGAGAGACATTTTGGCCATCGAAATTTGGGGCAAATGTGCTAGTGATGGGTACCAACTGTTGTAACCACCAGCCTACTAGGATGTCCTTCATATATTATGGTTGTATCAACCATTATCTACATACTTGTACCTGTACCTGCAAATCCCCCTCCATCATCGTCATCATGGGTTTTATTGGATTACCCATAACCATGCTCTATTTTTTATCGACTTACCCTCAACCATGCCCAAGGTTTTCTCGGCTCACCCTAGACCATACCTAGGGTTTTTTCGGCTAACCATAAACCATGCCTATAGGAATCCCTGTCCACTTCACTCTGGCATGTGATTTCTGGATTACCACAAATCTACACTTCCAAAGTGGTTTCTGGTTGACAAAAAACCTACAATTACAAAGTGGTTTTAAGATTACCTCGAACTTCATGGGGGTACACATGCCTCATAAGGGTTTACATTACACACTCCAACTCTTAGAGTTACCAGGTAGATACTTTACAAAGACCACTACAAAACATCTTAGAATTGCTTACACTTAAGATGTGTGACTCATAATACAACATGCGAGTGATTATATCCCACAAACTCACACTAACTCACACAAAATTTCACTTTGTTGTCCACCATCCTTTAATCATTATTGTTGCTCTTTTACCTCATATTTTAAAAAATTTCACATCATGGGCATTTTTTTCTTTGTTAATTAAATCTTGGAACTCCAAAATTAACATGTCATTTATTAGAGTAGTCAATTATAATAAAATAACTTCATACTAAGGTGGTTAATTTCAATATGTATATTGATTTTAATTCCAAAATACTTTTCTGAACCTAATAATCTATAATAAATCATTACTTCCATTTGGTTTCTAGATTTGAGGAACAAAATATCTCAAATAATGCATAGGAACTAGTATTCCCTGCCTGGTGGGGACCTCCCATTCCATGGTTAGAACATGCATCACCACTTGTGAGCTTTGGTAGCTCAATGGACATGTCTAAGATATCTATTATCATTCTCAAAAAAATGAAGCAAGGAATGTTGTGACAAAAGAGATAAATATATTTTCTTTGTCCACTTCGGTCTTACCTAAGAGGTTATCATCTAAATACCACTACTAAGTAGCAGGGATTTGCGCTCCCACATGTTTACAATATCAATCGATACAAGGGTTGAAGCTACAAGAATAGCTCCAGTCATGACACACAGGGAATCATTTGCATGAAATCCAAAATTTCCGAAAAAAAACAAGGGCATAGAATAATATGGAATTGATTCCAGTCAATATCTGAAACATGGGAGTACATATTCCTCCTCTCTAAAATATTCCTAAATGGATGCCTGATGGATTTAGTTAGTGCGGATGCACCAACCATATCCTCATACTCTGCTTCTACATTACTAATTCCCCTGAACTTCTCCACGATAACTCTGCCTTTCTCCAGATGACCGTGATGTATTGGAATGTTGGGGGTACCAGGAAGTAACATCCCTCCAATGGTCATCAAAAGTGTCATACGTACAACCAAATCTAGTGAGATATTCCATCGCCAATTTTTTATGTGTTGAGTCCCGTAATTAACCATATTTTTTGTGAAGATCCACAGTGCTGTGGCCAACTGGAAAATTATATTAAGCCCTCCATGGATTTTTGGTGGATCTAGCTAATTTATTGGAGCTAACTAGATCAAAATCGTCTCTAGCCT
This sequence comes from Pinus albicaulis, assembly GCA_034641835.2. NCBI lineage: Eukaryota > Viridiplantae > Streptophyta > Pinopsida > Pinales > Pinaceae > Pinus > Pinus albicaulis. The sequence continues at coordinate 35,777,490 of MU968363.1, forward strand.
TCTTCATGTCTAAACAATGAGTAAGATTCTTGGGCTCTTAGTCAGAATATGCACCAAAGAACGTGGTGGGCAACGTAGAATTGGTTTGGGTGTGGAAGATGCAACAGAGAATTGGGTGGGTGGTGTGGAATATTATTCCCTACTATTTAGAATAAAAATCCCCTCTGAGGACAGAGGTGATCCCTTTAGTCCTAGGGTGGGTGTAATATCCCAAAATAGGGACTGCTAGCTAGGCATGTCTGAAAAACGCATTTTTCAGAAATGGCCACTATAGAATTTGAAATCAGCCCTTGGATCCCTTAGAACTGATAATATAAGACCCAAATCCAAGAGGGGAACATAAAAAAATCTTTTTAAGTGGGTTAAACAGGTCTCCCACACCTAATACAATTGGAAAATACCCAAGAAAGGGACTACAACAATGTATAAATAATACAGCAAGGAAATAACGAAGTTCACTTATAGCAAGGATAGGAGGCCAATAAAATGTTCTTCAATACAACATCAAGATAATTGTATAATGAGGCTCATGAAATACATAGCTGGAAATACAAGACATAAAAAAAAAATTCCCTCAAAAGAGGTGTTGCAACCACATGAATCGATTTAAACTGACTTAACAACGTTATTTTATTAGGCTGCAAACAGATTTGGATTACATGTCAGTTCTAGAGAAGATCTGTGCATAAAAATTTAGATCCATATCAAATCCATGCACTAGAAAGGCTCCTCTTTCAGATCCCCTTGGAGTTTTTAGCATTACACCAAGGATGAGCAGTAGATCTGAGATTTAATAAGGCAGATATGCAAAAATATTCAGAAATTCTAAAGTATTCAGAATATACAGATCAGATCTGAAATATAAAATATGTAGATCTCCTCCAATGGACCTCAAAGTGTAGGGCAGATCCCCAACACTCAGAAACCAGCTCTCTAAACAGTGCACCCAAACTCCCTGCAATAACTCCTACAAGAATAACACAGATCTAGAATAGAAACTGCGCTGTAGGGTATAGATATCAGTTGGCCACATGCCAAGGTCAAGAAATGAAGCTCAATCACTCCAATACACTTCCTCCAATAGAGCAGAGGACTTCTCCAATGAAAAAGGGCACTGAAATGTCTTAGATCTGAACAGATCTAATCTCCATTTGCTATAGCTTGCAAATACAACCAAACCCTCAATAGGATTTGAGTTGTAATTGAAAGGAGAAGCTTGGCCTTCAAGCCTGATAGTGGACCATGCAATACAAACTCTCCCAAGAGCTACTCAATGGGAAGAGGATGAACTCCTAAACATGAAATTCCAATGCTAAACAACATTTGCAATCTAGGCTAAATAACCAAACAAAGCTATATGGTCTAAACAGACAATATATCAAAACATCATATCATGAACAATCCCCTCATGCTACCTTCCCCTTCCTTTTATAGGATGAGAGTGTGCAAAACCCTAAACCACCTTCAATGGACTCATCCCTTTCACACAAGAGATCTTCAACTACAATTATGTTGTGCCTTATTGATGAGCACTCCTCCAATACATCGTTGTAGATTTGGTCAATGTTGACCCAGTCAAGGTGATTAGTCCCTTTCACACCTAAGGGTGCTTATTTACATAGCCAGGATTTATCATTTTTCATATTTGGCATTGATTTATTCTTCATTTGAAGTTTTATTAACCTCCTTTGCACATTTATTCATCTAACTAGAATTTTAAAGAAAAAATAATATCCCTATTAGCTGCATGCTAACTTAGGAATATTACAGTCTTCCCCTCCCAAATGTTGCTTGTCATCAAGCAATTGCAAGGGTGCTACAAAATATCCCCTCCTCTTCTTGTGGCCTCCTCATTCAACAGTCACCACCATTGCTTCAAATTTTCTACAAAAATTCTGTCTCCCAATGGTCCCTCCCAAGTGTGCAAGTTGGAATTTGGTGGATAAACCAAATGGCTCTCATCATGAGAGAAAGAAATTTCTATATGGAAACCTCCTTGCTGATAAATGGCCTACTCAAGATAGAAGTGATGAAAATCATAGGGAATTTCATCATCAATGAAGGGCTCCCACCTCCATGCAATCATCCAAATGAAATGAATCACCTCCCAGCTTGGTAATTCATAGTAAGGCTCCTCCCAATGGCTCATGAGAGGCATGCCCCAAGTGTTCCAATCAATCATATGGTCCATCTCATAAAGAAACAAGTGATCTTATATAGTGGCCATATAGTTTCCCATGCTCCCCTTAGAATATGTAGTGCAAAGAATGTAGGAAATTTCTTTCCCTAAGGACACATCCAACAAACGTGTCTCTCCTCCAACCATGTTCTCAACAAATATAAGAATGTCTTCAGCATATGGGATCATAATTAAGGTCATGCTAGCTGCCATATGCAATAAAGGAGAAGGAAAATGGTCCTCATGTGCAACCAGTGTAGTTTTACTCCTAACTGCCATATAATATGATATGACAAGTGTTTTCCCCAACACTTTTTTTCCGCCCCATCTTTCTTGAATGCTTGGAGAAGGTGTATGATGGTTGGTGTTAATGAATCACACCATGAAGAGTACATCATCTCCCCAAGATCTCCCAAGGAATGACCAGCATTACCATTATTCATGGCCCAAAGTGGCTCATGAAGCCCATAAGAAAGAGTGCCTCCTCTTGGAGCCAAGACCTACACATGAGTGTTAAGAAAATGCAAGTATATAATAAATATATCATGATGTTTAGCAATACAATGTTTATCATACACTTGTTTCAAATCGGCAAGGTAGCTCATGGATGAGCTCCCTCTCACACTCAGTGAATAAGGAGGTGGTAATGATAACTCTTCCCAAGAGCTATGTTCCTCCTCAACCAGAAAATGATCCATGCACTTCCTCATATAAGAGTGTGTATCCTCTTTGAGGTTTTCACACATGAATCCATCTAAGATAGTATGATATGCTTTAATGAAACCAGTGGGTTTTGAAAGCAGGATCTCATAGGCTGCATTAAGTAGTTTCTCCTTGAGCTTGGAGTCTCTAGCCAAATAGATCTGATCATGGGATTAAATGACTCCCTCAACTACTTTATACCTCCCATACATCACTTTCCCATCAAGAACCTTACATGTAAAAAGGTCCTTGGAGTATTCCATCAAGAGTTCGGAATCCCAATAAGGATCTAGGCTCCCCAACAATGAAAACACTGTAAAAATATGAAATGCAGCCCCTGTCATAGGATGGCTCTCCTCTTTGACAAGCTTGATGTCAAAGTCACATGTTGGAGTACTACCAACTTCATTTTTCTGCTTCCTTTGCAGCTAATCTTGCTGAAGACAATATTGAAGTAGATGGAAGTCAACCTCCCTTTGGAAGGCCCTTGTCTTCCAAAACTTCCTCAATGTGGCCCATGCATGCAAGAGTGTTGATATCCTGTTGTCATGTTTAGAAATCTCTTTTGTGAATGAAAATATCTTTGGCTACCCCAATGATATGGAGTTGCCATATGACATCATGTCCATGCCATCATAGACTTCTGAATTCTCCTTTTTCAGTGCAAATAACTGAGTGGGAGATAGTAATGTCCAATTCAGAAAATTGCTTATCTCTCTTTTGAATCCATGAAAGATTCTCTGCGCTGTGCTAGTGTCTCCCAAAGCTCCTTCATTAGCTAAGTATGCAAATGCTGCCCATAGTTGAGAGAACACTTTATTTTTCCTCCCATCAGGAGGTCTCCCCAGTGGAATGCCTCCGTGTAAAGATACATCGAGGCATAGAGCAGGATGTGTCTGTGTGTGGAAAGATTTGTCCTTGCCTTCATTACATAAATCCTCTTGCCTTTTTTGTACATCAAATTTCTGAAATAGAGAGGGGTATGTGCTCCTCATCATGTGATGCTTGCCCTCCTCTTCTCCTTCTTCTATCTTCAAGATCGCACCATTTGATGATGATGGCACATGCTGCACATGGATTGTGCCACAATCTCCATATGTGAGATTCTTTGGAACTCCTTGCAAGAGTGCAAGAGTTTCTTTGCTTGGAGAAAGTGCTCCCTCTTCCTCTTCATAAGGTCCTAGATTTGCTCTTGTTATGACTGCGTTATCATCCCCAGCCTTCTCTTCCATAGTTTAAAATGCCTCATCATCAATAAGAGACCTTAGATCTTGGTCTTCTTTTGAAGGAGGAATCTCCATGTCTTCCACTTGAAAAGAAAGATCTTCATGCGATGGGGAATTTTCCCTTGGCAAAACACCATACAAGTTTCCATCCCCTTGAAATGGAGCTGAATTTATGGACCCTTCCAATCCATGCAAAAGTTTTGTTTGATTTGGTTTGATAGACTCCATATAAGGTGTTTCATAAGATCCTTCATCAAACCTTTCCACTACTCTTTTAATGAACCTTGCATAGGTAGATGTATTTGCATTCTTTAAGGAAAAGGACTCAAATAACCACCAAGCATAAACCCTACCCTCAAGATGTAGCACTGCTACTTTGATGGCTTCCTTTTCTGAGACTTGATGTTGTTGCACATAGGTGTGTAGCTCCTTCACCCAAGTCATAGCTAGACATTTAGGTGACCCATCAAAAGTAGATAAGAAGAATCTACTCACACCATGTTGCTTGATCCTTGTGCTTCTTTCTTCTTTGATCTTTCAAAACACTTGGAATTTCAAGTGATCTTTTAACTCCTTAGATTGAGCTTCATACTCCTGCAAATAATCACCAAGATTCTCCTTCTTTGGCACATCTCCTCTCTCCTTCTTTTTCATGAAGAAGTGGTTGATAGAGCACTGTAAATATGATGGTGTGGCTGAATGCTCAAACCCATAAGATGAGGAATTAGATTTTTCCTCATGTATAGATCTTGTAGATCTTGTTGAGGGACTTCCATGTCTTTCCCTCCTCATTTCTTTGATGTCTTTGCTTCTACCCCGCAGAGTTTGAAAGAGAATTTTTGAGAACCTCTTTCCTCCAGAAAATAGGGTTTTCTTTGATTTCTCTTATAAATCTTCTCCTCTCCATGAGAAGACTCCATTATGGCTGAATAACAGAGGCTGAGCCAAGATTAGAGCTCTAATACCACTGTAATATCCCAAAATAGGGACTGCTAACTAGGCATGTCTGAAAAACGCATTTTTTAGAAATGGCTACTGTAGAATTTGAAATCAGCCCTTGGATCCCTTATATCTGATAATCTAAGACCCAAATCCAAGAGGGGAACATAAAAAAATCTTTTTATGTGGGTTAAACAGGTCTCCCACACCTGGTTCAGCTGGAAAATAGCCAAGAAAGGGACTGCAGCAATGTATGAATAATACAACAAGGAAATAACGTAGCTCACTTATAGCAAGGGTAGAAGGCCAATAAAATGTTCATAAATTTCATTTACAGCAGCAAGATAATTGTATAATGAGGCTCATGAAATACATAACTGGAAATACAAGACATAAACAGAAGAAATTCCCTCAAAAGAGGTGCTGCAACCACATGAATGGATTGAAACTACCTTAACAACGTTATTTTATTAGGCTGTAAACTAATGTGGATTACATGTCATATCTAGAGAATATCTGTGCATAAAAAGTTAGATCCATATCAGATCCATGCACTAGAAAGGCTCCTCTTTTAGATCCCCTCCGGTTTTTGGGCAATACAATAAGGATGAGCAGTAGATCTGAGATTTAATAAAGCAGATCTGCAGAAATATTCAAAAATTCTGAAGTATTCAGAATATACAGATCATATCTGAAATATAAAATATTTATATCTCCTCCAATGGACCTCAAATTGTAGGGTAGATCCCCAACACTCAGAAACCAACTCTCCAAATAGTGCACCCAAACTCCCTGCAACAACTCCTACAAGAATAACGTAGATCAAGAATAGAAACTACACTGTAGGGTATAGATATCAGTTGGCCACATGCCAAGATCAAGAAATGAAGCTCAATCACTCCAGTACACTTCCTCCAATAGTGCAGAGGACTCCTCCACTGAAAAAGGGCACTGAAATTTCTTAGATCTGAACAGATCTAATCTCCACTTGCTGCAACTTGCAAAGAAAACCAAACCCTCAACAGGATCTGAGTTGTAATTGAAAGGAGAAGCTTGGCCTTCAAGCCTGATAGTGGACCATGTAATACAAACTCTCCCAAGAGCTACTCAATGGGAAGAGGAGGAACTCCTAAACAGGAAATTCCAATGCTAAAACATTTGCAATCTAGGCTAAATAGCCAAAGAAAGCTATATGGTCTAAAAAGACAATATACCAAAAGATCATATCATGAAAAACCCCTTCATGCTTCCTTCCCCTTCCTTTTATAAGATGAGAGTGTGCAAAACCCTAAACCACCTTCAATGGACTCATCCCTTTCACACAAGAGATCTTCAACTAGAATTAGGTTGTGCCTTATTGAAGAGCACTCCTCTAATATCGCGTTGTAGATTTGGTCAATGTTGACCCAGTCAAGATGATTAGCCCCTTTCACACCTAAGGGTGCTTATTTACATAGCAGAGATTTATCCTTTTTCATATTTGGCATTGATTTATTCTTCATTTGGAGTTTGATTAACCTCCTTTGCACATTTATTCATATTACTAGAAATTTAAAGAAAAAATAATATCCCTATTAGCTGCATGATAACTTAGGAATGTTACAGTGGGTCTAACAACAAGGGAACATGTTGAACTTTCAGACTCCTAGCTTATAAATTAAAAGTGAGATGGGATATATGACCTACCTTGGTACAACGCTCTTGTTGCAGCTTGCAGTAGCAGTATTCTAATCTTTGTCTTCACACGTCGTGGTTCTTCAATGATGATGTATGTGTACCCGCACAAGGATCAAGTGAAAAATGACAACGTAGGAAAACATACTTTCATTTACAGCTATTCGAGTGGTCAAGGAGAATCAAACATTTTGCATATGATTGAACACAAAATTGGAACCAAAAAACAAGTCATGTATTAATAATAGAGAAAAGAAGTTTACAACCTAAATGCCTTGATGTTGCAGCCTCCTTTGATGGGTTCAGTCGGATGCATATCAAGAATTCATCGGGGATCAGACTTGGTGAGGCAACGGACCTAAACTCTCTCTTGAAAAAGGGTTCTTCTTTGCCTTCTTCTACACACCAACTATAGTAAGGACTGTTCAGCTAACTGAAACAATGTGAGAAGGAAGTATTTATAGGAGAGGAGGAGGTGGTCTGGGATCCCTCATAAGGTGGAAGAGAGGTCTTATCCCTTTGGGGAGTTGCAAAATTATAGGGAACAAGAAGCCAAAGGGAGTACTTCGATGTTATTTAGTCGAAAAAACCATGATGACTCCACTCACGAAGTTGTTAGGCATGGAAACTTCGTTTCTATATAAAAAAAAATTCCAAAAACAACTCAGCATGGGTTCCCCACTGAGACAGAGCACCAATGGGCATGGGGCCCAATGTTAATTTCTCTATGGGCGCGAGGCCATAAGTGCCTACTAGCACTGACCTAAAGTCACATGTTTTTTAGAGTATGCTTGAGGAATGATCAGCAGAGGTGCCAAGGGATGCAATGACACTTATAGTAAGGTGTGAAAATACACAAAAACTACTAAAATGGTCCTCCAATGTTCAGGATGGGAATTGAAATGACGGTGAAAAAATATTGTGTAACACCTATTTTTATTTTAAATACTTTGTCACTAAAAGGAGAAGGGGTTCCATTCTATGCGATTGTATTTTTTTGAATAATTGAGTAGAGAATATGAGAGTGGGAAGTTAGATAGAAGAGTATAGGTCGTTATAGTTCTAGTGTAGGCCATTGGTCTCATGTAACTCCATAGATAGTACCTCTTCCTCTATACTTTCATATTTCCATACTAAATAAATGAGAGTGGGAAGTCAGATAGAAGAGTAGAGGCGATTACATTTCTCTTGTAGACCATTGGTATCATGTAACTCCATGGATAATACCTCTTCCTATGTACTTTCATATTTTCATGTAACTCCATAGATAATACCTGTTCCTCTGTACTTGCATATTCCATACTAAAGAAATGAGCTCGAAGCATACTCACCTTCTAGTTCAGTTTTCTCTCATAGTGTTTGCCAGAGAAAAAATTGTGTCTATTATGTATGGTGTGTGTATTTCATTCTATTCCATATTATATGAATTTCAACTAATTTATGAAATGTCATAAAAATTGTGAATGAAGAATTTTATATCTAAAAGCAATTGACATTCATAATATATATTTTAGTAGTTTTATCATATATGTTGTGATAAAATTTTCTAGTAGAATATACACAACATTTTATGAACCATATTAGTATCAAAGTTGGGTCTCTTTAGGGTATTTTATGGGAAGTTGTAGGGGATTCAAGAACTACCTTAAGTAGAAAGTTGTAGAATCCTAGCCATAGCCAATAAGCCTATTCTCAATAACCTTCATAATCTAGGACAAAAAATATTTGTGAACCTACATGCACAAGTCATTGACATTAGTCATAATATGAACACTCCTTATGACATCTTTAACAAGCAATATTGGACCATTTAGAGAGTATGGAATTTCTAACTTAGAGATCAAATTAGAGGGGAAATCTTGAAATCATGAATACCGAGAAAAACAAATGAACAACCAATCCTAGGAAAGACAAGTTGAGTTCTTGTATCACCAACAGATTGATTTGTTAAAATTGAATCAGTTTCTAAAGCAATTAAAATTTTATTTGATTATTCACCATAATTTTATTTCAATATTCACTATATAGATAAATAATAAAAGATATTATTTTCTAAATTAAAATTAAAGAGCCATGAGCTCGAGTATCACCAACAAATTGATTTGTTAAAATTAAATCATTTTCAAAAAAATTAAAATTTTATTTGAGTATTCACCATAATTTTATTTCAATATTGACCATATAAGTAAAGAATAAAATATATCATTTTCTGAGCTAAAATTAAAGAGCCATACTCTAACTTAGTGGAAAGCCACACAAAAACACATATGATATAATATTGCGAGATTATATTTTATAGTATCATTTTTATTAGGATTATTAATTTTAGTTATTTGAAATATATTTTTAAATTTGAAAATATATCTAAAATTTTGGAATAATTTTTAATAACTCAAATTTAATATTTTCAATTTTTTTTAAAACAAAATTTATTATGAATATGAAAATAAAAAGGGGAAGAAAAGTATGAAAGGCTTGGAAGAGGCACATATTTTGTGATTTTATTGTAATTAATATGTTTACATATATTGGATATTGGATAAATAATAATGGTAAAAATAATGGAAAGAAATCTTAAGGTTATTTCACAACTTTCTTAAGTAAAATTTTTTGGTATCCAAAGATATTTGTGTTCTCATTTTTTTATGTTTTGGGTTTTTGTGGGTATAAATGTTTTTGTCAATTTTTTTTTAAGCTTCATAGTACTCAATTTTCATTGATTTTATATTCAAAATATATACATATTTATCAGTTTGGTGGCCTCAACCTGCCCAGTACAGGAAGCTGAGTCTATTGGTCACATGATGGTGTGGTATGCCATCCAAAAAGATAATGTCTTAAGTCTGTTAAACCACGGAAACATGGCCTGAATATTCCCACTTATACAGTCTTTACCAACTTGCCCGTCATATCTACTAAAAATTTGAAATTTAAAATCTATCTGCATGTATCTATTAAGAAAAAATAGAATGAACCAGACATGAATTACTCAGCCTCATCTGGGACCGAGGCTGACTTCACAGGTGCCAGATCCTTAGCCGAAGTGCTAACCTACTCGAATGTCTTGGATATGCATGGGATGTGATGCTCAATATGGTCAAGGTGTCTATCATGTTTTCTTAACTGAAATTTAATCTTATCAAATTCAATCTTATAATCCAGGAAGTCCTAGGCTAAAGCCACCAAGACCATTGAAATTTGTTCTAAAACTTTATGAAGAATAATTTTCATAAACCAGTAAAGGAACAAAGCCTGTTTGAATTGTGTGAGACTGCCTTTGGTTTGGCTTGTTTCCTAAATTAGATCTCTCCACTCCTCATTGGCCATCTCTATCTTTGCTTTCTTGTTTATGTCTGTCTCCCACTTTTCTATAAGGTTTTGAATATCCTCTATAGTACTTTCATGGTGTTGGGCCGTGAATACAACCACTTTGTAACACTTATTTCATCCATTTTTACTCTTCTCTATTATATCATTTGTTATAATTTATCATTTAAATCCATTTTATAAATGATTTATGCTCTTATGGATGAAAATTATTTATCTTCCTTTATTTCTAATAAATTGATGATTATGAATTATTTTATCAATGATAGTTTTAATAAGTTGGTTATAACATTATTCACCATTTTTAGCTTCCAAGATAATTTCCAGATTGAAGATTTGATCATTAAAAGTGCCAACTCAGAAATGCGCTGGAATAAGGAGTGACAGTTTTGCGGTTGAGATTCTGAGCAAATGAAGACGAATCTGGAAAATCCGGAACATGCGTTTTGTCCAGAACGGACCCAATTAACTTTAATACAGAACGGTTTGCCCAAATTCGGCCTGTGTTGAGCTATTCGCAGAGTTCTTTAAGCACGCTTTTCTCAGTTCTGTTGTTGCGGCCGTCCTCCAAATCTCAGCTAAAAAGCCAAATTCGACTTGCTGTTATTGAAAGATGGATGTAAATCTATTTTCTTGTTGATCAATTGGTTGGAAGAAATCCAATATTGTTATGGGAAGATTGTATTTACTATTCAATTTCTCCTCCTTCTGATTATAAAAGGAGAAGCACGTATTGTGTAATGAGATGATTTGGAGATACGTTTTTATGTAATTTTCTGTTAAACATCAGTTCTGATTATTGAGTCTCGTGAGAACTGGTTCATTGTACTTCTGTCCGATGCATTAATATAAGCTTGGTGGTTCTCTCATCTCTGCGTCTGGATTAACTTAAGGCGGTGTTCCCTTGGAGGCTATGGGCCCGGCCCCGGAGGACACTTGCCGCTGTATATTATCTCTTTGATTTCTGCATGGTTTTGCTTATCAGCTTGAATCGGTAATCTGGTGTGTTTTATTACAGCTCTGTTATATTTCCTATTTCATTCTCTGCAACAAGAAAATCGTAATGTGCATTCTAACGTATTGTTATTCCTTTAAAGTTGTTAATGTAACATTGTTGTTCTCCATATAACGTTATTGCTGTTTAATTGCAGAGTAACCAAGCTGTAACCTTCTTAAGCTGGTATTATTGTATTTGTCTATGGTTTATACTTCATACGATTGCTATTCAATTGACATTGTGGTTCCATTATGAATTGTAATTGTTACCCTTTCTAACCAGGATTAATACTTGCGGTATCAGACTCAGATTGCTATTAATGTGTGCCGTATGTTAAGTCATTGTGTATTTATATTTGACTTTCCAGCGTTGTTTCATATCCTATCATTAATCAATGCTGTTCTATTTCCTTGTGCTGTTCGATTTATTCTTAGAGTAAAGATTTCTATTAATTTGGCTTTGCTATTGTTCATTTCCATTAATTAGAGTTTGCTGTCCAGATTCTTTTAATTACAGTTTGCTGCCCATTTACTTCGTTGTTCTATTTTGCTATCTGTCGTTCCATTTACTCGCATTTGTTGTTTTGGTGTGAGAGACGATCTAAGGCTGTAGTGAGCTTTGGCATTCACTGTTTAGCTCCCAGACCCGTGGTCTATGCTCTAATTTCCTTTCCATCAGTTTCCAAAGGGATGGGCTATTGTTGTCGAATCCTTGACTGATACATTGCTTATTTTTCCGAATGCATGATTTAAGGCTTAAAGTGCTTTGCTGTAAGTAGATTTTATTTCCAGCTTTCATTTACTTTTGGATTTTAAGCACTATACTGCAAAACATTACTCTTGAGTAAATAGCCGCCTCAGACTGAGTACACTCTTGAAATAAAAAGTCGTCCCTGGGTTGACAATTAATGTGAGGTAATTAGGAGTTACAAAGACACCTTTTTATCGCTCCACACATGGTACGGAATTGCTGCCTCTTGAATTACATCAATGGTTGTCCTATGACCTCTTGGATTGCTTCGGGGAGAGCTAGGCTAGCATTCTATTGCCTTCCCCTTGTTCTTTCTACCGTGGTCGCGACCAGCAAGGCTCTTGGAACAACCACAAGTGGCGGGGCTCTTGGAGCGATGCATCCCATGTGCCATCCCACCATCTTGAGTCAGGTGACCTATCCAAAAAATCATGCAGAGGCGTAATTCCATATAATTTTAACATACAAAGGACCAAATATTAGTGTTAACAGACAAAATTGTCCCAACTCTTTCATATCATGGCTTCATCCCAAATCTACCTTATGCAGACCCCTCTGTCTTGGACCGTGCTCTTTCTGACCCACCCTCTGACTCCTATGGATGCTAGCTCCCCATCACATACTCCCAATCCCAACTTCTCTAGCTTTCTTGACCTCTGGGATAACAAAGGGGGTGTTGATTGCTACAACATGATACTGAGAAGAGTTTACTCTCCCCATATCCCTGCGCACAGAGCACTGAGATTCCAAGTTGGAATTGTTTTGTTGTACCACTATTCTCTCCTCCTCCCTGAACTGATCTTTGATCCAATACACGGATAGGGTTTCCATACACCTCCCAGGTCCATTGAGGAGGTATCCCTTATCCGGCTGACCCAAATTCTGTTGCATGCAAAGCCCAACCACTAGTCGTAAAGCAACCCAGAGGGAGAGAGCCATCGTAAACTGATCCTTCCTGTTATAAGTCAATTTGGGCATCATTCCCCATGACCTGGTCAAGCTAGACATAATCCCTAGTACCAATGAAATAGGGTTTATCATCCCCTATCATTTCAATTGCTACATTCCCTAAGACAAGAACAAATCATTCATGACTTCTATTGCAAGATTTCAAAGGTTTGAAGTATATGTTATATCACTTATGAGCTCACCAACACTACCTCTCAAGGGACTAACTGCATTTCATATGCAGCTCCCTCCATTCAAGGGTGCACTACAATGCACTTCTCGACATTTAAGAGTGTGTTGGTCAAATGGGAGTGAAATTCTCATTGTTTTGGAATCTCCACATGGCCAGTGCATTCTAGAAGTGTCTGTTGTGAAAACATCTCCAAAAATAGAAGAAAAGAGATATCAATGCCTTAGAAATAAGCCACTTTGTTAACAGGGTATTATCACAAGTTTTTTAGGAATTATGGGAGAATAGCATCACCTCTAACAACATTATTGAAGAAATATGCATTTTCATGGACTCCTAAAGAAACTAAGGCCTTTGAACATCTTAAAGAGGCATTGTGCAGAGCACCAGTCTTAGCTACGCCAGACTTCACAAAAACCTTTATTGTGCAATGTGTTGCCTCAGGAAATGGAATAGGTGTTGTTTTAATGCAAGAAGGAAGACCCATTTCTTTTGAAAGTCATTCAATAAAAGGAAAGTATTTACAAAATGCTATTTATGAGAAGGAAATTTTGGCAATACTACATGCAATAAATAAATGGAGACCTCACCTAATGGGAAGACACTTCAAGGTAAAAATTGATCATGATAGTCTTAAACACTTTTTGGAACAAATACTATCTTCAGAAGAGCAGCAAAAATGAGTTACAAAGATGTTGGGTTATGACTTTGAAATCGTCTACAAAAAAGGGAAGCTAAATGTTGTTGCAGATGCAATCTCAAGAAAGGATAAAGAGGTGGAAGCATTGCTTTGTGCCATTTCAATTATCCAACCAGATTGGATAACCGAAGCAAGGGATGAATGGAAGAAGGACGCAGAAGTGTGGACTCTCATTCAAAATTTGCAACAAGATCCTAGTACATCTGATACATTTAGTTGGAAAAATGATTCCTTATGGTACAAATATCGCTTATATATTTGCAAGAATTCCCAACTAAAACAAAATATTCTTTTGGAATTGCACACTTCTCCTTTAGGAGGACACTCTGGATTTTAAAAATCTTACCATAGGGTGAAGAAAGAATTCTTTTGGGATGGCCTTAAATCTAATATTAAAAAGTTTGTGGTAGAATATTTATTTTGCTAGCAAAATAAAGTTGAGAGAATTAAGACCCCGGGTATTCTACAACCTTTATCCATTCCAAGTTAATGTTGGGAGGAGATTTCAATGGATTTTATCACAGTTTTACCTAAGTCCGAAGGAAGGAGTGTCATCATGGTGGTATTTTATAGACTTACCCAGTATGCAGACTTTTGTGCAATATCTCATCCATTTAAAGCAAGTACAGTTGCTACTGAATTTATGGAAACAATTCAAAAGCTACATGGAAACCCGAAGATTATTGTAAGTGACAGAGATCCCATTTTTATAGGAAATTTTTTAACGGAATTATTTTCTTGTTTGGGTACTCAACTAGCTCATAGCTCATCTTATCACCCTAAATCTGATGGTAAAACCGATATAGTGAATAAATGTTTGGAAGGATATCTTTGTTTTTTTGTATCTGATAAGCAAGCACAATGAGTCAAGTGGTTACCTCTCGCTGAATGGTGGTATAACACTTCCTTCCATACTGTAGAAAAAATGAACCCATTTATGGCACTTTATGGATATCATCTACCATCCATCGCATCTTTTTTAAGGGAAAATTCTAGGGTTCAAGCAGTGGCGGATCACATCGAGCATCAATAAGAAGTTCTCCAACTCTTAAAGGATAACTTTAATTTGGCACAAAATCGAATGAAACAACATGCATATCAACATCGCAATGAGAGAATTTTTGATGTGGGAGACTGGGTATTTTTACGGCTACAACCATACAAACAAATGTCCCTCAAGAAATCTAAGAAGGATAATAAATTATCGCCAAAGTAATATGGTCCTTACAAGGTTTTGCAAAAGATTGGTACTATGGCATACAAATTGGAGCTTCCTGCTTCTTCTTGAGTGCATCCAGTTTTCCATGTTTCATGATTAAAAAAGGTTATAGGGGACAAAATTCCAGTTAAAAAATATTTTTAGAACTTGATGAGGAAGGAAAAACCATATTGAAACCTGAAGCAGTCACAGAAACAAGAACTCGACGACTACGAAATTGATCAATTTCAAAGTATCTCATCAAATGGAAGAACTAACCCACTGAAGATTCTGTTGGTGTCCCATGTTTTGATAGTTTGGAAAATCAAAAGACAAGGCAACATCAGAACCAATCTTTAGAGTCCCAGGATCTATTCCTCCTGCTCTCAGAGAGGGATCTCTCAAATGTTTGTTTGCAAAGGTTTATCTTGTGTGCTTAGAATATTGGATTTTAGACTAGTTATTAAGTGCAGGTGTTTGTTTATTTGTTTGGTTAGATTGAATTGATACAGCAGAACATGAAAGGTATAGGAAAGATACACAGAATGGAGAAACATCTGTTTCATTGGGCAATGGAGTCAAGAAGAGGTCATAACAAACTCATCAATGGATATGGGATATCAAAGGGAAAATCTAACTTGGCCACAGGATCCTTTTGTTTTTGGAATGAGATGAACATTAATGATTTGGAAAGAGAGGTTTAATTCTCAACAAAGGGAATTCGAAATCATAATTTGAACAATAAAGAGTTCTTTGATAGACAGGGCTAACCATAAATTCTACAAATCACACCTTTAAGCAAATAATGATTTCAAAACAACTTTTAAAATGAAATCTAAGATTTGGGGAACACCCTATTTCCTCAAAGATTTTATTTTAAATGACTTAGAAAACATAAAATATTCACTGATAATTGCAGTCATAGAAGAGGGAACACCTAACACATCAATTATTACAACTATAAAGACCTTTAAGCCGACTATTTAAGCAAGGACAAAGGGAAAGATCAGAACAGACCTCCTTGGCTCACTGTAAACAGAAATACTTCAAAGGGAGACTTCAATAACAGTTTGTAAGTGGCAGCAGACAAGCAGGTAGAACCATAAATCATGCTGAAACCAACTGTTCAAACTATTAAGGAAATAAACAAGCATGAAGATTAAAGAGAGATTAAAGACTCTAAAATACTTCAGTAGAAGAAAACATAAAACAGTGAAGGATGAACAGGTCTAAGGTGCTTCCAGGAGTCATTTATTAGCCCAAAACTTTCAACCTACTGTAGTAAGATATTATGGAATAGAATGAAAACAGGAGAAAACATCAGACATTTTAGAATACTTCACCAACAGCCAAGCTCATGGATCCAATGATAGAGCCTTCTCAGGGACAAATATGCAACAACATCACCAAGACTTCCAAGACTTCAATTTGTTCTTCAACTTCAACAGACTATGTATTATTTGAAAGAGTTTCAATATTACAACTTGTAATCAACAACAACCAACAACTCACTCCTCTTCTGCAGTAGTATATATAGAAGAATGAGGAGGTGAGATCTCATAAAGATCTCCTATTACAATTAATACAGACTTGATGGCTTCTTGGCCTTTGAGGGGTTCAATGAAGAAAATTACATGGGTGTACTCTGTATTAAATGTTTTACATAAATATTTAAGCTCGGTGGGAGCTTTTTTGACCTTTGAGGCTCTGTGTGGCGTCGAAGTAACTCTACAGATGTTTTGTCATTAAGTTCCTTGGCAGAATTTACTCTTTGGCTATGTTTTGAGACAAATATCTGATCTTGATCAATAAATTCGACCTCTGATTGAATACTTTGAGGCACAGGTGGCATTTCAGTAGCTGGGAGGAATCAATTTGCCTCAGTTGTGGCGGTGGAGACTTTCTGTCTGATAAAACCCTTTGATTTATATTCGACTGTGTTTTATTTGGAAAATTAGGCTGTTGATAATCAATGGTTGGACTTAATCTTTATAAAATTGTTTAAATCTTCCATGTTGGTGCATTTTTGTCTTGGACCCTGATGCTCTTTGATTTGTGATTGACTTGTTGTGTTCGTTGGTGTGCAGTGCCGCGCATAGGTGAAAAGAAATCAATGCCTCACGAATTATTGATAAAAAGTGGATTTAAAAACCCTGTGAATGATTTCCTCTAGTGAGTCGAAGGCAGGAGGATCGTCACCCTCTACCTTTAAATTTTCTTCAAACACAGCATAAAAAACCATTAACCCTACAAAATATGAACATAAATTATAAAATCCATGCATATATAGGTTTACTACTTCAGAAGGCACGTGGAGAGAGCGTGGCCGTTGGATGGCATCATCCAAGGGTCGAGATTGATTTAGAGGAGGTCAAAGGAGAGCGGAGGGGGAGATTAAATCGGGACCGTTGATCACGCATAGATCAACGGTCGAGAGAGAGGGTGACTAAACAACGTGAAGGGGTCACGTTATTCATAAAAATAAAATAAAAATGGAAAAAATTGTTTAAAACATTTGTTTTGGGAAAAATGGTCGAAAATCAACGTGGGGAGTCGAGACGATCATGGGCCGTCGGATGAGAGCGGCCCACGCGATCAATGGCGGAGAACAGGCATCCATGAACCTTAGAAACATGCCCGGACATCAAATTTGTTAATAAAACTATGTTGAACAAAGTCCCCGGGTCTGGAAATGCTGACTGGACGAGGAATCAGGGCTATGGAAGGTGGGTCGTCGATCTGCAGATCAGATCGACGGCGGAGATCTGTTAAATGCCACACCGGGTCCACATTAATTGTCGAGCTTCTTTGGTGAGCGATCACCATCCGATGGGCGGCCTCATATCGGATGGTGGACGTCAATATCACGCCGGGTCGACGTCCGATCTTTAACGCGTGATGGACAGCGGTTTTATGAACAGTGCCCAGGACATGTGTCGGCCAGCATATGGAATCGCTGTCGATCGGGAAAAAATCACCCGCGCTCAAAAGTAGTGCGATGAATACCGCGTGGTTTTCGCAGCAGTGAGTCGTTGGCAGGGACCATCGGGGAGATGGATTCCGCACCATCTGATCTTCAGATTAGATCGACGACGCGGAGTGATTTAAATTTCACGCCGGCGGTAGTTTATAAATATAAATAAAGCCAAAAAATAAATATAAACAAATTTTTTAATATTTTTCAGGGCGGGATAAAAATATAATATGTTTAGGTGCCCGTCTATGGGGCTATAGGTTATATGGAAGAACATATGACCGAGGTTTAAAAGAGGAGAGGCTTAATCACAATTGGGCAATGCGATAAGTTCTTAGAAGAATAGCGCTCGGTCTTAGCACCAAGACGCATGGAGGGAAAGGGTTAGAGACTTAGCCCAAGGGGGCTTAAGTCTACAACATAAAAAATGTGATTTTAATGGTTTTTCAATGATTTTTAAAGGTTTAGAGGGGGGGTTACGATCAGGCAAAGAAGAGTCCTTGACGATTGAACCTTATCATAGGGATTTTGAAGAGGAAATGGGAGAAAAACATGAAAATGAAGGTTTTTCATGGGAACATTGAGGAATAAAAAGCGAGGTTAGTTTTGGAAGAGGGGAGAGAGGGAAATGGTGCTTGCAGCAGTATTCTTTCTTGGAAAATAGCAGGATTTCTGAATGGGGAATAGGCACAGTAGTGAAGATTGGGATAGAGGCAGGAGGCCTTCTAGAGTCTTCAAGAGCCAACACTTTTAGTCATAAAATTCATTCCTTGAAGGCTCAAAGAATTTTTAGCCAGCATTTGGTATAACAAATTTTATAGTTGGCTAACATATTCTACATGGGAGGATAAGAATTTCATACAAAAGCACCCGGAGCTACTCAAGCATTGAGGACAACACTTTTTTGAAGGAGAGGAGCATGTTAGGTCCTTATATTACTAGTATAGTCCCTTATTGTTGTTAGTGTAACCCCCTTATTGTTATTTTTGTACCCCTGTAACCCCCATATTGTTATTATTGTGCCCTTAAATTATTATTGTTAGGTCTGCTAGGATTACATTGTGGCCACATGGACTCCTATATATAGAGAGGAGGTTTTTTCATTTGTATCATCCAAGAATTGTTGTGAAACCAGCTCCAAAAATAGAAGAAAAGAGATATCAATGCCTTAGAAATAAGCCACTTTGAGGGGGGAACCTCCAATACATTACATGAATGAACAATTCTTGGATGATACAAATGAAAAAACCTCCTTTCTATATGTAGGAGTACATGGGGTCACAATGTAATACTAGTGGGGCCACAATGTAATCCTAGCTGACCTAACAATAATAATTTAAGGGCACAATAATAACAATATGGGGGTTACAGGGGTACAACAATAACAATAAGGGGGTTACAGTAACAACAATAAGGGACTATAGTAGTAATATAAGGACCTAAAAGAGTTCATATATGTCAAACTTCAAATACAACTATCAATCTAACACCTATGAGCTTGGAAAAATGTCTTTCCTATTATTAGAAATTCATTGATTGAGAAACTACCTTCAATTTCACTATAAATTGAGCACAGATCCTAGGTCCTGGGAAGGAAGAATTTTGGTAAAGAAATGTTGTTGGATTCTCAATTAAGTGAGTGATATAAGTGATATGCTACTGCTGAGATGTTGATTGTGATGAGGCTGGGATAATGTTGGAGCTAGTGACATCAAATCGATTATTTTATGAGGATAAATTTCCATGATTCATTGTGAAATTCCTTGTTTTTGAACCAACTTTCACCAACCCTTGGAAGTTCAGTGGTTTCAGCTAAGAATGTCTCAGTAACTGTGAACTTGATGTCTCCAATTTCCACTTCTATGCCATCAAAGGACCTAGAAAAATACTTTGTGATCTCTTTGTGAAAACCATCGAATTTCTCTATGAATTTGAGCCATCTTGCTTTCTACACAATTTCCTTAATGTGAGGATATCCTTCCATATATTTTGGTCCCATTGTTTCTGATCTAACTATCAGTCCCATTAATTTTATTATGAAGAGTCTAACCCTCAGAATTATCCTTCTCTGTTATGAAATGAATTGGATTAAGGATCTCATGAAAGGTATTGAGGGTTTTTAGGAATAACTAAGTGGTATGGATTGGGATTTTGAAGAAAAGTAGAAAGATATGTCATGTCAACATGTCATGACTGTTAATCATAAATGGGGGATTGTATTGTGGACCATTATGAAACATAATGCAGATGATATGAATGATCTATGATATGATAGAAATCGCAATAAAATTAAATGATGATCTGTCAAGGAAGCATATGAACATCCATATTATACATGCCAATGTTTTGACCTTGCTATTAAAATATTTTTTTGCAACTTTACCTTTAGAACTAACCTTTCCTTGTCATTTCTTTGGTGTTGATTCTTCAAGTACCTTTTAGCATGGTGTTCTTCAAATGTAGTCCTTCAATTTACTGTATTCATCATTTTTAGTAGGTTGTACAAATGTGTCAAAGCTACTGAATGAAATGGAATGTGGTTGCAGAATGAAATCAGTTGCAAAATGTAGTCAACTACAGAATGTAGTCAGTTATGAAATGGAATATGACCGTGGAATGGAATGTAGGTGGAATATGACTGTGAAATGGAATGAAAGTGGAATATGAATGTGGAATGGAATGTAGGTGGGATATGACTGTGGAATGGAATGTAGGTGGGATATGACTGTGAAATGGAATGAAAGTGGAATATGAATGTAATTCTGTATTACTACTTATTTGCATAAAAATAAATGGAAAATATAGGATGTCAGAAATATATGATTTTCACCCTATATTTTATATATGAGGATGCCAATCATTGATTTGTTTTCATACTTATACACTTTATTTGTTTATTTTATTTTTTTATATATATAGGAAAAATAAAAGCTAAGTTAGTGAAGAAGAGGAATTATTCTTCACTAACATTATATCAATATTATCTTGGAAAATCTTGATAAACTCTTCCCTTGAAATTGGCTTATGATATACTTTCAACTAATGACCATTCACAAGAAGAGGCACCTTTTATCAATTGTCCTTATCTTACTGCTCCATTTTCAAAGAATTTTTCAATCTCATATGGCCCAAGCCAATGAGTCTGAAACTTTCCATGAAAATATTTGAAATTTGAATCGAACAAAAGTGCCCAATCCCCTACTTGAAACTTCTTCTCCTTGATATGTTTATCATGCCATTTAGCTCTTTGCTGCTGGACTATACTGGTTCTTTGAACTGCATCTTGCTTTATTTCATCAAGCTCATTGCGTTGCTCATACCTATGTTTTTGTGCTTTTGATAAATCAAGTCCCAATTGAACTGCTATCTTGAAGGTTCGAATCTGAAACTCTATAGGGAACAGGACTTGCTTTCCATAAACAAGTTCATAGCGAGTATGTCTTGTTTTATTCCTCCATGTAGTTCTGTAGGCCTATAAGGCTTCAGGAAGCCTTTCTACGCAATCTCTTCTATGTAGATGTACAGTCTTAGTGAGAATTCCTTCTGTTATCCTCCTGTATTTTGCAGATTTCACTAGATGAATGTGAATGTTCTACAAGCACCTAAAGATAGCATTATTTTCCCATCAGCTATCTTTAGTGGTCTCACTGCCTTCATCATCCTAAAAATGACTAATTTTCACTAAACTTTCCTATCTTTATGCCTCCTCAAAAGTTCACCTTGCTGCTCTAAAGAAACTCCATTTTTTGGCCCTAATTACCTCATTCATCCCTCCACTAGCACCCTCATTTATCCCTTTTCCCTTCTTCTCTAAAAACCCTCAAGAATCCTCCCTCATGCATCATTTTCTCTTAAAAACTCTTAAACAATGCAAAACCCCCTCTTACATGTTTAAATCTAGCCTTTCTAAACCTATCATAACTCTAAAAAGTCTCATAAAAGCTCTATTTTTATGCAAAAACCCACTTTTGTGAAGTATAGCCCTTAAGCCCTTTTTTCACTAAAGCCCTAGCCCCCTCATTCAAATGACCCTAACCCTGACCCTCCGCTATTCTCCTTAAAAACCCTTTTCCTTCCTGACCCCCGGTCCTCTCTACCCCCACAAGACCATTCCCTTCGCATGTTCTTAAGCCCCTTCCCTCATACAAATTACGCCTCCGCCCCCTTTTACTTCATCCCGCATATAACCCAGCCCCCGCTACCTGACAAACCGCACACGTCACCACACCTATCTCTACCTTCCAATAAAAATCCTCACCCTAATCATCATCCGCCACCTGTACTCCACTTCCCACCCCTCAAACCTACACCCACTCCTCGGGCTCCACCCGCACCATTGATCTCAGTCCTCGAGATCTGACGGTCCAGACTTCGTATCACGCGGAAATTGGCGTTGAAGTTTAATGGCCCCAGTCCACGTGAAATGGGTGGTTTCACCCTGGACACACGTCCAATGAGCAACGGTATCGCGCAACTCTAGGCCAAAACTACTTACCGCCCATAGCCCGCGCGATAAACCACCGCGGTTTTACAAAACCGCCTTCCTCCTCTATGCCTCCTCCTCCTCTATAACACTCCTCCGATAGCTAGAAACCCAGAAAAATTTGGTTTTACCCCCTCCGCAGGCTTTAAAACTAATTTTTGTCTGTGTGTTTGTAGGCTTAATGGCAGAAAAAGCCCAGAGAGGCATTTAAATGATGAACAACCTATGGATGATGATCCAAGAGGTAAAAAATTTATTAAAAGGGTCAAGGGTCTACGCCAAATAATTAAACCTTCGATGTGTCATGATCATCGATGGGTTATAAACCCTCATGCCATGAAGAAGCCCTGCCTACACACAAGAAACAGATACAGCGAGAGAAGCAAAGAAGAAAGTAAAAGACAAGAATATTAGAGGGCTAATTGTAGATTAAAGGAAAAAATAGAGAATTAGCCCTTTAAACAGTGTTTAAAGATGAAAAGCCAAAGGTTTAAAAATAAAGGATAAACAAAAAAAATAGTTATAAAGCAGAAGTAAAGATAAAGGCAGTGAGACACTATACTAAAACTAAATCAAGGTTAAAGGCCTAATACAGAAGTTTGATGAATAAAACAAAGACAGATTATCCAAAGACAACTTTGAATAAATCAACAAAGAAGAAATTACTTCTCCAAAGACAATATTGTCACATACACCATTGTTTCCTTCCATAAAGGCAATTGGAAGTTATTGCACAGTCAAATATATTTTGAAGCAGCTCAACGGTTATTACAAAGCTATTACAAAGCCTTAAAAGTCAAATATTTCAGCCAAATTAACTTAGAAGTTAAGAAAAAAGTTATTATTTCAGAGTAACTCTTTCAGATATTTTTGCCTTAGGCCTTGCATGGTCTCAAAGGTAAAAAATGATTAACTCTGTAATAAATAACATTTAAACACCTTAGATTAGCATCACCTCCTCATTTTGCATATATATATATATATATATATATATATATATATATATATATATATATATATATATATATATATATATATATATATATTGCATATGAGCTTCACTTAAAATGTTGGTTACTTGATGGTTATTGGACTGATCTCTATTGTTAAGCTAGTTAAGGAATACTAGACTGAACTGAAGAAAGCTCTGAGTTGCAGAGAGCTATTGTTTCTGGAGTGATGTAACTAGTTTTATCATCAATAATACATGCATGTTCACAGGATCCTTGGGCTATATCAATGGTGAAGTTTTCCTAAATTCTTATTGTTTCTCCTTATGTTTTCCATTATGTACATTTTCTCTGATAAAGGAACAAAAGTTTTAGATTACGATTTTATGTTTCAACACCCTATTTTTGTTTGTATTTCTTTTTGTTCATGTTTTCTTCCACAAGATCTTATTGGAAGATTCTTAATTTCCTTCTAGTTACATCTAGATTGTTGTCTTCCAAATAATTCAATAGAGTGAAACCAAGGAAATTATGGTGAGCCCAGGTTCCCTTTGAGTAGGACTTGAGATATTGTTTTTAGGAGCTTTATTTAAAGTATGCTTACTAGATTCTAAACCAGACAGGTTTACAGTTTTCCTTGCCCTCTGATCTGCCTTGAAATGTTGATTTAAAGAATCTTTGAGAGTTGTCAAAAGTAGATTAGATTATTTATTTTGATCTTAGACCACTCTTACTGTTATCTGATATGTTTTTTTATCTAAAAGTAGTCTTTCTATTCCTGGTTAGTTTTCTGAAAGGTTGCTTATTAAGGGTTTGCCCAAAGAGATTTATGGTTTGCCTTGTCCTTTGGCTTGCTCCAAACAGTTACCTTAAAAGGATTTTCTTGTCTAAGTAGAGCTATAAGATTCTTAACTGACTATAGCTTTACTACCTTCAGAACTTATTATTGTTTCATATCATAGCCTAATCTAAAGAATCCATTTGATATAGTTAGCTTGCCCTATGAATACCCTTGTAGAGTTGATGAACAATTAAATCCTTTTAAGACTCCATAGCCCTATGGATTGATGTTTTCTTACAGTCTATTTGTTCAACTGAAAGGTTCCCTCAATTAGTCACACCATTGATCCTTCAATCTATCATTTAATCCAACCAAAAACAAACAATTCCTTAGAACTTCATAACTAGCCTAATATCTTAAAACAAAGAACACAAATATATATCAATTGAAAACACCTTTATAGAGAGATCCCTCTCTGAATCCAAGAAGGCTAGATCCTAGGATTCCAAAGTGGTTCTGATGTGACCCCTGCAGTGTTTGTTCTTTCCATTCTTACAAATTATAGGGAGCCAACATAGTGGCAACCATACTGGGGAACACTGAGTAATAAGCATTTTAAATTCACTCAAACTCAGAAAAACTCATTAGTTTAGATTAATCAAGTGTCAGCCAAGAACGGTTCCTAATTGTTGATGGTGGACAACAACCAGTCCTACAAAACAAGTAAAAATCCTCTACCTGGTGACTCCACTAATTTTCCATTGACTCCACTGGGAAACTTACCCTATCATCAAAACATTAAACAATACCCAGTCAAGAATACTATATGGATCAAATATCTCTTTTACAGTTTGGTTTGTGACTTAAGATTATTATACCTCTAAAAACATTTCTGACCTGTTTGGGTCCAAATCCTGGCTTCTAGAAGAATCCATACTAGATCCCATCTATTAGGACCTCATAATGTACCATTTTGACTACATATTTTGTTACCACTTTACTCTTTCTAGTCCATATTTAAAGTTTACATTATCACTTCCATCCATTTTTCCCCAAAGGTATATAATGTTCTTCTCTTTACTATATGTTTAATTTGTTTTGCATATAATTCTACATTAATTTTATATTTAATCATTAATCTAAGGTATATAGTTGCGGAGACAGTTTAAAGATCGCAGATAATCTATTTTGAAGATCGCGTTGCTGAAACAGTCAACAGGCACGCAAATCCCGTTGTTGAAATAGCCTGTGATTTGCGATTTTGAAGGTGTATTTCAAGTATGACAGCAACAAGACAAAGACAAGAAAGGGAAGTTGTCACACGGATCATTCTGAAGCCAGTATTCTTGTATCCATCGTAACAGCATTTTGCTATGGAAGAATAGAAAGACCCTGTTTTAGAACAAAAGATCAGATTTGGATAAAAATAGGATTTCTATGATGTAACTATAATAGATGTGTCCTCTTTAAAAAGAGGAAACATCAGAATTATAAAGATAGATAGAGACTGCGGGAGGTACATTTTCCTGAACAGAGAAGGAGCGAGACTCTATTGTAATATGTTGCTTTTTGACAGATGAATAAAATTTTGTTTTGAGCACTTCAATTTAATTCCTTTGTCTAGGGAATCTTGTGAGAAGGAAAGGGCCCGCCTTCATCACAAGATTCACCCGTTTACTCCTATAGTATGTTAACTATTTTTGTTATTCGCACCTTGATTAAACCTTTTTTGCTGAAGTTATTTATACAGTTCTGAAATCTCATGTTTATTGTTAGAGCTCTATTTTCCTTATTTACTGCATTGGTTTTATACACTTCATTCTTGAGAAGTTGTGAGTTACTTTATGTCAGCAATCAGTTTATAGAATGAGTGTGTGACAGTTTGATATCAAGAAACAGGTGTTGAAGATTCTTACTTGGAGGAATAGGGTCCTGTTCTCCGTTATAGTTGATTGATCTTCCTTTCTGCAGAATGATTTCCTTTCATTATCTTTTCTAGGATTATTTTAATGAAAATCTGAAATAGAATGATTGTCTTTGTTGTAACACAAGTAGGCTTCAGCTTTGTTAAAGTAAGGTGTGGACAGTGTGGTTAATATAATTAGTGTGATTAACACTACAAAATTTCTTTTCTTTTGAAATTGAGCATATATAGTGTGTGATTGCCTTTGGAATAAACAAACCTTCCTGGGTTGACAATTTATGTAGCACTTGAATTGTTAAAAAAATTAAAGTGACCAACATTTTGGCACCGTTGCCGGGGAAGGAAATTATAGATTTCAAAAGAATTGATTTTTTTCTTCTAGATGTGCAGATTGTATGAGAGGACGTGGAACCGATAAGAAAACTAACCCTACAGGTGGCAAGGGCAAAGGAAGGGGAGGAAGAAAGACTTTTATTGACGAAATTGTATCAAGGGCTAAATCTTCTCAGAGATTAATCTCTTGAAGACCAAAGCCTCAACGCTCCCCTCAATCGAATTATGAAACAGAAGAAGTTGTGAGCCCTGAAAACGTTGAGGAACCAAAAGCAAGTATTGAATAACCAGAAGAAAACACTAAAGAATCAGAAGAGAACGTTGAGGAATCAGCTGGAGACATTAAAAAACCAGTGGAAAACATTGAGGAGCCAGTAGAAAATTTTGAGGATCGAGCAAGTGCAGTAGGAGATCAAACAATGGAGGGAAACAACGAAGGATTCTTTGGTGGAGGATGACTAGATCCTGAAGGAGAAGGAAAAGATGAAAATTCTCTCTCTACCTTGGGATTTCCTATTAGTGATCTCCCTAGAGGAGCAACTCCTATAAAGAATATCCCATTGTCAGCCTTACCCAACTTCCATGGCTTATCCTCTGAAGATCCTGACGAATTTCTTTTCGAATTTGATATATTATGTAGAAGTTATGATTATGTTACTAATGCTCAAAATCTGAAACTGTTTCCAGCAACACTAAAAGGAAATGCATTAAGGTGGTTCATGAGCCTCGGAAGCCAGGTAATCACAACATGGGAACAGATGAAACAAAAATTTCTGCTTAAATATCAAGACTATTGCCGGAAAAGAGAAAAGAGGGAGGAATTATTCAAGATGGTACAAAAGGAGGACGAGAATTTGGAGGACTTTTTGGAGAGACTGCAGTACAAGCTGCAGAGATCTGACCATCCCGAGGTAAGTAAAGATATTATTAAAACAATATAACTGAAAGGAGTGAGGGATGATTGTTTAGACATGCTAAACATGCTTGGTAAAGAAGATATATCTAAAGAATCATATGATCAGATTTTTGACCTATGTAAAAGATGTTCAAGAGGAGCTGCAAGGAACAGATCAAATAGCAGAGATGCCACATATTCAAGAGTTCAGAAATCAGCTAGTGGGGGAGCAACAAGAGCTGAAACAAGTAATTTAGTTGAAGAATTTAAAACTGAAATGTTAAGGTCTTTTTCTTCACAAATTGAAACCTTGCAAGTTAAAAATAAGAAGGCTGAAGCAGAAGCATCAATGGCTATATTTTTCCCCAAATGCAGAGACAAACACCCACTAAGGGAATGCCCATTTGACAAGATACCAATCTGCACCCTTTGTGAGAAAGATCATGAAACACAACAATGCCCTTCTCTACCAGGAATAAAGGTAGCATTGCAACCAACGGAAGAAGAAGCTGAAGCAGTCTACCTGCTAACACAAAGGAGACAATGGCAACCAAGAGGACAAGGTATGAATTCTAGTATGCCATTTACATCTTCTAATCGTTGGAAAAATTACCCTTCTTTTAGTCATACAAATTACCCTCCCTTCAACCAATTGCAATACCCACACTTTAATCAAATGAACTACCCACCCATGCAACAAACAAACCCTCCCTTTGTAGATCCTACAATGTGGACTCCTTGGCCTCCAAAACAACCATCTTATTTTAATCAATGGAATTCAAATTGGAGGGGCCAACAACTCCCATTTCCAAATCAATTTCCTAAATTTCAACAACCACTTCCTCTACCATCAGGAGCTCCACCAAATAATCAAATGAGACCCCAGCTACCTATACAACCAAATCCTAACCCCAATAATAAAGTTGTGCAAGTCATTGATATTCAGAACTAGCCTATATTTCCTACTTTCCCTGCACAATGTAATGATATTCATTTGAGATCTGGGAAAATAGTAGAACCCATCATTGATGATATAACTTCTTCCGATTATGATAAAGAAGAAACTGAGAAACATGACTCACACAAAGAAGTACAACCACCCTCTAATAAGGTTGCTTAAATAACAGAGCCACCATTCCCTGAGCGTTTAGTTTTAACCAAAACGCCTAAACCACCTACTGTTAATCTTTTAGGGGAATTGCAAAATCTGTATGTTAAAATTCCACTTTTACAGGCACTAAGAGATGTACCAATTTATGCCAGAACCATGAGAGACATTTGTGTTAAGAAACCTGGTAGGAAAGCTAAAGATCCCCTTACAGTTCATGTTATGGGTGACCTATCTGCATTAATGTCTGGTAAAACACCTCCGGTGAAATATGGTGACCCCGGCCATCCTACTGTGACAGTTCAAATTGGTAAAACAATAATCCTTCAAGTTCTGGTAGATTTAGGTGTTGCTATAAACACTATGACTCTCGAAACTTCACAATTGTTACAGCTAAAGAACAAAATTAGAGATACACCAACCATCCTAGAGCTAGTCGACCGTTCTACAATTAAACTAGAAGGAGTTGTTGAAGACTTAGTTATCTTGGTTGAGTCCTAGAATTACCCAGCTGAATTTGTGGTGTTACAAACTAAAACAAAGTTGGGGGGACATCCTCTAATTCTAGGAAGGCCTTGGCTAGCCATAGCCGAGGCCTTTATCAGTTGTAGATCTGGTTCAATGAAAATTTCCAATGGATATGAAACTAAATAGCTTACTCTTTACCCTCATGCTACACCCATGACTAACAATGAGAATTCTGTGTGGATGGACTATGATGATAATGCTATTCAACCTATTTTGACTATCGAACAAGATTTAAGTCTTAAAGACAACACAAAGGATGAAGTAATTAATAATTTTATCTGTGAACCCTCCTCTATGACTGCTGAAACACACAATCAATTGAATGCACTTTTGGAAACAGATACCCAGGAGAATCTTAAATCTGAAGATTTACCTCAAACATCAACTACCATCTCTTCTAAAAGCATCGAACCTGGAAAAACACTGAACATAAATCCTGATCTTACAGTTGCTGAAAAACAATAGTTAATGAAGTTACTACTTGAAAATAAGGAAGCATTCGCATGGGATTACATGGATATGAAGGGAATCTCTCCTGAATTATGTACTCACCGGATTTATATTAAGGAAGGTTGTCGACCATTCTGCCAACCCCAAAGACGAATGAACGCTAATTTAAGAGAAATTGTTAAAGAGGAACTTCAGAAATTGATTAATGCACGATTCATATACCCTATATCTGATAGTGAATGGGTTTCCCCATTGGTAATAGTTCCTAAGAAAAACGGGAAATGGAGAGTGTGTGTAGATTATAGAGCCTTAAATAAAGCCACTCAAAAGGATCACTTTCCTTTACCATTCATTGATCAGGTGTTGGATAGTTTGTCAGGGAAGAAATTATTTTCCTTTTTAGATGGATTCAGTGGATATAACCAAATCAGAATTTCACCCCAAGATTAAGACAAGACCACTTTTACTAGCCCTTAGGGAACTTTTTCCTATAGAGTTCTTCCATTCGAACTATGTAATGCACCAGCAAATTTTCAAAGGGTTGTTATAGGAATCTTTTCTAATATGCTGAATGACTCCATGGAAATATTTATGGATGACTTTACCCTTATGGTGTGTCTTTTGAAGATGCATTACAGAATCTTGAGAAGGTACTTAAACATTGTATACAAGCTCATCTCTCCTTAAGTACTAAAAAATGTCATATGATGATGAGTGAAGGAGTAGTGCTTGGACATTTTATCTCATCTCAAGAAATTCAGGTAGATCCATCCAAAATACAAGTCATTCAGAATCTTCCTATTCCTAAAACACAAACTAATGTAAGAATTTTTCTAGGACATGCTGGATATTACAGGAGATTTATTAGAAAAAATTCCAAGATGGCTTCTCCATTATTTGTGTTTCTTATGAAAATGCTTAATTTAAGTGGACTAATCTTTGTTAGGAAGCCTTTGTAGAACTCAAGCATCAGTTATCCATAGCTCCCATTTTGAGAGGACCTAATTGGGCACTTCCCTTTCATATATCTTCTGATGCTTCAGATACTACAATTGGAGCTGTCTTGGACAAGAGGAAAACCATCTTCCTTATGCTATCTACTTTATCAGTAAGAATATGACCCCTGCTGAGCTTAATTATACAGTTACTGAAAAGGAATTTTTAGCAGTAATTTATGCCATTAATAAATTTCGACATTATATTACTGTTTATTCTACTTTTGTCCATACTGATCACTCGGCTATTAAGTATTTAATGAATAAATCTATCACAAATTCCCGAGTTACCAGATGGTTATTGTTACTGCAGGAGTTTGATATTACAATTGTAGATCGACCAGGTAAAGAAAATGTTGTGGCTGATTTCCTTTCACGGTTAAAAACAAATAATAATATTCCAGTAGATGATTTCTTTCTTGATGAGTATTTATTTGCAGTATCTGCTCACTCACCTTGGTACGCAGACATTGCTAATTATCTAGTTGCAAAAAAGTTACCATCAAACCTATCACATAGAGAAAAGAGAAAAATTATTCAACAAAGTGCTAGGTATAGCTGGATAAGTGAGTGTCTTTTCTACACAAGATTTGATCATGAAATCCGAAAATGCATTAGAGAGGATGAGGTGTATGACATACTAAAATCTTGTCATGATGGCCCTTGTGGAGGGCATTTTGCTGATAAAAGAACGACACATAAAATTCTGAGGATGGGTTACTATTGGCCCTCATTGTTTAAGGATGCAAAGAAATATGTGCGGGCTTGTGATAGCTGTTAGAGAATGGGTCAACCTAACCATAGAGATGAAATTCCATTAAACCCCCAGGTAATACTTGAACCATTTGAAATATGGGCCTTAGATTTTATAGGACCCATTAATCCTCCATCCAATCAAAGGATTTACATATTAGTTTGTACAGATTATATGACCAAATGGGTGGATGCCAAAGCACTTCTTAGAGCTAATGAAGAAGTTGTCCTAGCTTTCTTATTTGAAGAAATCTTTGTTAGATTTGGAATCCCTAGAGAGCTAGTTACAGATGGAGGACCTCCTTTCAATTCTCATGGTTTCAAATATACCCTTCAGAAATATCATATTCATCATAGAATGACTACACCATACCATCCCCAAGCCAATGGGCAGGTGGAAAGCACAAATAAAGTAATTGAAGCCATTCTAACCAAAAGAGTAAAGAATAACTGGAAGGATTGATCTCAAAAGCTCCCTGAAGCACTATGGGCTTACAGAACTACCTGGAGAAATACTACAGGATTTTCTCCCTATGAATTGGTTTATGGTAAAAGTGTTATTTTTCCTGTGGAATTTGAAATTAAAACTTTAAGAACTGCTTTAGCTATTAACCTTGAGTTGACTGATGTGCAGAAACCAGGTTGCAGTAGCTTCTTGAACTGGATGAAAAGAGACTAGATGCCATTCATGAGAAAACCATGATCCAACAACAAAGAACAAAGTGGCACGATAAAACCATCAAGCACAATCAGTTCCAAAAAGGTAATTGGGCCTTATTTTATGATTCTCGGTTTGAGAACTTTCAAGGTAAGCTATATACAAGATGGTTGGGACCTTATGAAGTAGATGTTGTTTTTCCCAATGGAACAGTAAGACTTTTAACAATTGATAATTCTAAAACACCTCTACTTGTAAATGGTCACAGGCTTCGTTTGTACCAACGCGCTATTTCTAAAGAATATTTTAAGGCCACTTGTATGACAAATGCACATTATCTTTTTCTAGGGGAGTCTTCTGCTCCTCACAGCATTTAATTGTTTTCTGCATTGTATTTTTAGTATTAGATTAGATTTCTTAAAACTAATAATCCTTGTCAAGGGTTGGCATGTTACAATTGTATTTTGCAGATTAAGGAAGAAATTATCAAGGAGGACAATTTCATCACAAGAAGATCTAAGCTTCAATCTGAGAAGCTTTGCTTCCCTTATTTAAATCCATTTCCTCATCTCCCAGTAACATTTCATCACTTATTCCCTCATTCTTTCTTTTCCTTTTCATATCATTTTCCTATTTTTCCCATTTTACCCATTGCTGAAACAACATTCTCCAACAAGTATTTTCCCTATTCCTTACTACTGAAATATCATTCCTCAGCAAATACTTCCCCTATTTTCCCGTTGCTAAATCATTACTTTTTAGCAACATTTCCCTTATTTTTCCATTGCTGAAACACCACTTTTAGCAGCATGTCATTTATCTTTCCATTGCTAAAACACCATTTCTTTCCCCTAAAAACATGATTATGCAACTTCTTCAGTCCTTCACTTTTATTATTCATACTCCTTGTGTGAATATTGTCCGTTTACTACCTCTCTCTTATGATTAAGCAAACTCTAATATGATCCTCCTTACATTTCAGAGAATTCTAAAAGTTCTTCCATCAATATCATGCTATCATAAACAAGCACTATATATATTTCAAATTACAAAGCAAAGGTAAATATAAGGTATGTGAATTTTATGTAATACAATTAAACGATAGTTTAAAGAGAAGATTTCGCTCATTATGACTATAATCTCTGCACACTTAAAAACATCATTTCACCATACATGGGGGGGATTTCGAAATTACAAACCATCATTTCACAGCATGCAAACTATCGTCACTCTTTACATCCATTACTTCAGCCCTTTACCGATACTCCATGTTCTCAGTCACAACGATTACTCTGTTCAAAGCCTGGTAATTCTGCTTTCTGCCTCTACATTTTACCTAAGCTAGTAACTGTGGGAGGACCGGCCATTAGAAATGAGCCCAACTCAATAGCTCTCCTTGAATTGTTTTTGGATGCTTATCAGATCTTCCAACAGGCAGGATGGGTGGCATATTTTGAAAGACTTCAAGAATTCGATCCTCAACAGGTCCTATAATTTCTACAAAACCTTCAGGAGGACCATTCTATAGTTCAGGGGGTCCGAATTCTAGTTTCAGAGGATGACATAGTGCAAGTCTCGGGTTTTCCAGTCACAGGTGCTCGTTGGTTTAGTAGGAAACACATCATCCTAAACATGCAACAGGACTTCCTTCTTCCAGGAGAACATGTTGAGTTTAAAGATCGTGGCATAGGACTGCACTCATTACCTCCTCCATGGCCAAAGGTAGCTAAATTTTTCAAGCATTATTTAACTTGCGAGGGTCGCTATCAGGTAGTTTATTAGCACGACTTTGTTTTAATGAGCCACTTACGACATGGTAGATTAGTAAACATTCCTTATTATTTTCTTGGATGTATTAAAAATATTTCATATTAATGTAGACAGGTCAAATTTCCACTAATTTCCCTTACTCATCATCGCCTTTGTCAACTATTGATTCAGAGGGGCTTTGCTCAGCAAAACCCCCATCTAAAAAATTTACCTTTACCTCCTGAGCAAGCCCCCGAAATTCCCCAAGAAGCTGAAAACCCCCAAGAAATCCCTGAAAGTTCCTATGAGCAGCAATTGAAGAATATCCCGGATCCTCCATCGATCCCATCCTCAAAACCAGTCAATCCAATTGACTTGTCTTCAAGCCCATCTCATCTAGCAGAGTCATCCTGTCCTACCGTCCACATCCCTAGTGATGACTCTCAGGCTGAAACACCACCATATCCCCCTATTCATAAAATAAAGAGGCAAACTACAACCGCCTCTGTATCAAAAAGGAAAACAAGGGCTGCATCTAAAGCAGCCACCTCCTCCGATAGCCCTTCTCCTAGGGAAAAATATTCACATAAAAATAAAAATCAAGATACTTCTTTTTCTGCTTTCTTACCTAGGAGAAAAATGAAAACAACCATTTAATCTAAAACCATTCTCATTACCCCTGACCCTGCAACCATTTTTCTAAAACTCCAGTCATCACCACCTTTCCAAATCCTGGAATCATTACCCGTCTCGTCCTGTGGCACTGCTCCACAAAAACCAGATGCCCAGGGTAATATGACATCATTTTCTACACAACTAGTAGCTACTCCACAAGAACCAACTACTCACTCAGCAGCTGAAACACAAGAACCAGCTGCTGACGTGCAAAATTCAAACCTCCAAGATGATACTAGAAGGAAACCAGTTGTAGCTGTAACACAAGAACTAGCTACAGCTAAAGAATAGCAATCAACTTCAGAAAAGGAAATTGATACACAGGGTCCAGTCACCATGGCCTCTCTTTTAGAGGAAAATGAATTTTTAAAGTCAGAATTAGAAGCCTGCAAGAAAGAATTGGTAATGGCAAGGGAAGCCTTTGACAAGGAACTAAACCTTTATACATTGGCCCATACAACATCCATGCAAGAAAAACATATAGAGAATGATCCTTATAAATAATACATGTTTCATCAGTGTGGAAACATCTATCAATAGGCAGGATACGAGATAGTTAAAGTTCCAATGCCTGGTGCATCCACATCATCTGCAGTTAAGGAAGAATGGCCTACTGTTACACAAGAACTAGTAGGGCCTTCAAAAACTTTGGAGAAAGAAACCAAGGTACAGGTATCTTGCCCTACATTAACTGATTCTGCTACTTAGTCTATGCCTCATCCCATTACTTATAATGTTGGAACACAAACTCCACCATGGAAAGAGTTGGAAATAATGAATAAGTGGAAGAAGCAGTATGTTATTGATCAAGAAAAAAATTTACAACAACATAAATTGGCCTGGAAAAATCATATGTATTCCAATTGGGATAACTAGGAGCAGACACTTCAGCAACTTAGAGATTCCAAGAAAGAGAATAAAGAATTAAAAGATAAACTGATCCTGATGTTTCAACTAGTACAAAAACTATTAGCCACCAGGAAACCATCTTTGAACTATTCTTTGTTTCCTTCAGAACGCCTTGTTTATTTCCAGTTGAAATCAGTTAAGGATGGAAGACCTCATGAACTACTCACAGCTGAGCAGTTTGTCAAAACATTTGCTGAGGCTTCCACTAGTGATCAACATCAATTATGTGAGTTGTATCTTCATAATGAGGCTATGCCTAAAAACAGAGAGATCAATCTTAATCCTATTGTTGGTGATGTACAGAATAGGGCATTTGTTTCCTTTCTTGCCAATCAAATCACATGGAAAACCACTTTTCTTGCAGCTAGGTACAATGAGGATAATCGCCTTCTCTGGATAAGGCCAGAACCTCGAAACCCAACTATTTTTGTGGCAGAATATCATCAATTTTTTCAGAAGCCAGGACGGATTAGACATATACAACGATTGCAAGCCTCAGTACTCCAAGATTGTCACCAGTTTATCAGGGCCAAAGAGACTGCTTCTGTGAGGGAAAACAACATGTTGTGGCAACAATCCTCTAAGGAGAGACAGGAGTATAATCCCTTTAGCCCTATGAACCTTGAAACTGCACTACCCAGAGTACCAAACTACATCAGATGTGTTCAGCAATGTGCTGATAATTCGATAGGCTATCATTTTCACTTTCCTATTTTATGGATGCCAGCAGAACAATATCAGGCTCATTACAGATTGGCTAACAGGGATGAAACAGTAGTATGGGAGAAATTGCAAAGTAACCAGGGATTCAGACCTTTAACAGATACCACCTTCCATAATTATTGCTTGAGTAATTTGCAAGAAAAAAGTCATTATCCAGACTCTGACTCAGACTAAAAGTTGCCTAAGGACATGCAACCCTTTCAGTTGGGGGGGATGTTAGGACCTCATAATGTACCATTTTGACTACATATTTTGTTACCACTTTACTCTTTCTAGTCCATATTTAAAGTTTACATTATCACTTCCATCCATTTTTCCCCAAAGGTATATAATGTTCTTCTCTTTACTATATGTTTAATTTTTTTTGCATATAATTCTACATTACTTTTATATTTAATCATTAATCGAAGGTATATAGTTGCTGAGACAGTTTAAAGACCGCAGATAATCTATTTTGAAGATCGTGTTGCTGAAACAGTCAACAGGCACGCAAATCCCGTTGCTGAAATAGCCCGTGATTTGTGATTTTGAAGGTGTATTTCAAGTATGACGGCAACAAGACAAAGAAAAGCAAGGGAAGCTGTTACACGGGTCATTCTGAAGCCAGTATTCTTGGATCCATCGTAACAGCATTCTGCTATGGAAGAACAGAAAGACCCTGTTTTAGAACAGAAGATCAGATTTGGATAAAAATAGGATTTCTATGATGTAACTGTAATAGATGTCTCCTCTTTAAAAATAGGAGACATCAGCATTAGAAAGATAGATAGAGACTACGGGAGGTACGTTTTTGTAAACAGAGAAGGAACGAGACTCTATTGTAATATGTTGCTTTTTGACAGATGAATAAAAGTTTGTTTTGAGCACTTCAATTTAATTCCTTTCTCTGGGGAATCTTGTGAGAAGGAAATGGCCCGCCTTCATCACAAGATTCACCCATTTACTTCTGTAGTCTGTTAACTGTTTGTGTTATTCGCACCTTGATTAAACCCTGTTTGCTGAAGTTATTTATATAGTTCTGAAATCTCATGTTTATTGTTAGAGCTCTGTTTTCCTTATTTACTGCATTGGTTTTATACACTTCATTCTTGAGAAGCTGTGAGTTACATTATGTCAGCAATCAGTTTATAGAATGAGTGTGTGACAGTTTGATATCAGGAAACAGGGGATGAAGATTCCTACTTGGAGGAATAGGGTCCTGTTCTCCATTATAGTTGATTGATCTTCCTTTCTGCAAAATG
The DNA here is from genome assembly GCA_034641835.2 of Pinus albicaulis. Lineage (NCBI taxonomy): Eukaryota > Viridiplantae > Streptophyta > Pinopsida > Pinales > Pinaceae > Pinus > Pinus albicaulis. The sequence goes on from MU968363.1 coordinate 35,814,449, forward strand.
ATTTCCTTTCATTATCTTTTCTAGGATTATTTTAATGAAAATATGCAATAGAAGGATTGTCTTTGTTGTAACACAAGTAGGCTTCAGCTTTGTTAAAGTAAGGTGTGGACAGTGTGGTTAATATAATCAGTGAGATTAATACTACAACATTTCTTTGCTTTTGAAGTTGAGCATATATAGTGTGTGATTGCCTTTGGAATAAGCAAACCTTCCTGGGTTGACAATTTATGTAGCACTTGAATTGTTAAAACAATTAAAGTGGCCAACACCATCCTGACCCAAATCCTCCTGCAATAGTTGACAATCCTAAAAACATCCTTAGGAAGTATCCTACACCTAAAAACCCAACTATTGACACACCAATCCATAGAGCAAGTTCTTTCCCTGAGAACCTTACAAACTTGCAAAATACCCAAGTTGACTTTTCTCATAAAAAAAGCCTATCTATAACCAAGTCACAAAGTGGTATAGACCAGATAGACCTTGAGCTTGTAGCCTCACAACAAAGTATTAGTAGGGAAGCCTCCCCTTCCACTCCTCTGGATTCCCATTTTATACATAAATTTGGCTTCTCTCATCCTAAATCTGCTCAAAATCACTTAACTGGTCCAAGTGCCTCAGCTACACCCACCCATACATCCACTGTTCAAACCACTCGACTTCATCACCTTCCTCCACCTGTTAATCCTCCATTGTTTCCACAAGCTCATATCATGGCAACATGGTATGCTCCCTTAGTCCTTCCTCTACCTCTAGTTTCTCTACCATAGGGATATCAATCCAAGATTCCATTATAGGATGCTAGTAGTTCTACTACAACTCAACAACATGTGGATAGGATGAATGACTACTTTTACAGACAAGAAATATATGATGAAACTATTAAACATATAATGTTTTCTCAAAGCTTACGGGGAGAAGCAAGAAAATGGTTCAAAGGCTTAACCCCTAATATTATCAATGAACTACCTATTTTTCACCAACTGTTCCTAAAAAAATGGGAAGTCAAGAGAAATCCCCTCCAAATCCTATCAGAATATAATGACATTAAAATAAATGCTGGAGAGAGTGTTCAAGATTATTGCACTAGATTCAATAGTGTTTATAATGCAATCCCTACACAAATGAAACCCCCACAAGGCTTAGCCTTAATGAAGTTTCCTAAAGGGTTTGACCCAAACATGTGGTATCAATTAAGGGAGAGAGAACCCCTCACATTAGAAGATATGCAGAAAGGGGCAGTAAGTGTAGAAGCTAACCTAAATTCCAGAAGGACTAGATTGAAAGAAGAGGAAAAGGTTACCTACAAAGATGAAGCTGGACCCTCCACATCAAACTCCAAAATTGATATTCTGGTTAGAGCCATGGAGATGATGATGGAAATAATAAACATGAATGAGAGGGCTTATCCTAAAGAAAACCAAACATCTCCTCAAAACAAAAATCAAAATCATAACCAAAACTTTAAAAGGAATCCCCCTCAAATTAGACAAAGAGGCCCTGATCAGAAAGTCAGACCTCTTTTCCAACATAATTATGATGTTGAGGATGAGGGAGTGATTCAAGAAACATAGGGAAATCACATAAACTTATTGGGAGTAAACAATGAGGATACTGTTTTCCTAAATGAAGAAGAACAAGGCATATTTACACTATTATGAGGAAAGCGCAGAATCTTAAGACTAAAAACAAGGCTTTGAAAATGCTATAATGCAAGTGCACAGACAATATTACCTGAGGAGTAAAAAGAATCAAGACATTCCCAAGAAGAAAACCTGTGAAATTTCTGCTAGAAACAATTTTGAAAAATATTTCTAAAAAGACAGCAGAAGACAACAAAACAGTGGTTGAAATTTTTGATTAAAACAAAGGAAAAAACACCCAAATTTATGACAAACATAGTGGTGACCAAAGTGACACTAGCACCTCAGCTAATTCTCCTAGTAAAACTATTTTAACTGTTGTTAATAATAAAAACTAGAAACCTGAATTTGCTTAGAAGGAAGTGACCAACAAAGCTGATCTAAACATTTTAAAAACTCACATACCTTTTAGCATAGAAGGTGAAATTGAAAAAATCGATCCTTGTCCCTCTTACTAAATTAGTCACCCAGGATGTATATAAAACCCAACTTTTGAGAGATTTAAACATAGCAGAACAAACTGATTCTTTCAATGTGACTGATGACAAGCCCGAGCTTCTGTTTGGACCAGAAGTAGAAGGGAAATTTCAAGAAGGAGGTGTTCCTCCCTTTTATGTCAGTCTAAACATCCATGATAAGATTTTACATAATGCCATGCTTGACTCAGGAGCCTCCCATAACCTTATGCCTAAAGTAGTGATGGAGAGACTAGGCCTTGAGATAACTAGACCTTACAGAGATTTATATTCTTTTGATTCCAGTAGACTTAAATGTCTAGGCCTAATCAAAGATTTATGTGTCAACTTAGCACAAATACCAGCCAATAGCTTAGTGATGGACATTATGGTGGCTGATATACCTCCTAAATATGGCATGCTCTGTTCAACGTCACGGGGTGCTAAAATCCAAGGTACCATGTTGATGGATATGACTTATGAACCAATCCCTATCTTTAGTCAACCAAGAAGACTATATAGGGAAACACACATGAAATACATGGTTAGTATTCAAGAAAAACTAGACAACTCCCCTCTTTATTCTATTCACATAGACCTTGAGTCGTTCATCCTTTACAATGATGAAAATCTTAATGAGCAAGGAGAAGGAGATGACAAATCAACAATAGGAAAAGAGGAAAGAAAGGAGAAAAAGCCAAAACATTTTGCTAATTCAAAAAATTATAGCAAACACAAGGAAGATCTTAGGCAACAAATCAGTCACCAACATAGTGTTGTCCATAAGAAACGAATAGAAAATCCTCCACACAATTGAAATGATGAGGAACAAGACAAAACTGAACATAGTGCAGACCCCAAAAAACAACATAATGATAGCCAAAAGGAACAGACCAAAGAGGAGAGAAATGACTTTAATTACAAATCTGAGCATGAACCTCTTTGGAGTATGATTTTTGATGGGTCTTGTAGCAAAACTGGTTCAGGAGCAAGCATATGGGTACATAACACAGAAAATAATCATGTTGAAGGCCATTCATACAAACTAAAATTTCAATGCACAAATAACATAGCTGAATATGAAGCTCTCCTCTTAGGACTACAATTATTAAGAAAACTAGGAGCCAAGAGGATAAATGTTCATGGAGATTCATAACTGATTATTAAACAAGTGAATGGAAAATATATTGCTAAACATCCAAGATTACAAGCATACAAAGATGATGTTGTTGATATTTTTAAAACATTCATAGAATATGAACTTAACTTTGTCCCTACAAACCAAAACATTCTTGCTAATGGTTTAGAATTTGCTGCTAGTACATGTATAAAACCTTATGAAATCAAAAAATACATATTCCAAGTTAAATATAGGCTAGCAGTCCCTGATAATGTCAAATATTGGCAAGTATTTGAAAGAGATAAACAGATAGAGGATTTCCTATAGTCCAGAAATGGGTTTGAAATTCTAAACTCAGACTCAGAGTATGAAGAAGACTGTCCTACTGAGGAAAAATGTTATGAAGAAGAAAATCCTAACATTGTTGATATAAACATTGCTGATATAAATCTGTTAACTAGAGAACACTCATAGAAAACAGAGTTGAGCACTAATTTAGAACAAGAAGACTTTGAAGTGCTACAATCTCACACTGATAAATGGCAAAGGGACTGGTGCCTCTAGAATAATTGTTTGACTTTAATGATGTTGCCAAAAAACAAAAAATTGAACCCACTAAAACTGAAATAGAAGAGTGCAATATAGGCAGTGAATCAAAACCCAAGATGATTAAATTATCCAAGACACTGCCAGCTCATATAAAACTGAAATACCTTGAGCTTTTTAGAGAATTTTCTGATTTTTTTTTCTTGGAGTTATGAGGAGTTGAAATCATATGATACAGAGATAATTCAGAATAAGATACCCCTTAGAGAAAACCATAGACCTTTCAGACAAAATTTGCGCAGAATAAACCCTGTGCAATTACCTTCGGTTGAGAAAGAATTCAAAAAATTGTATGATGTTGGAATCATATTCCCAGTGAGATACTCAGACTGGGTATCCAACCTTGTATATGTGAGGAAGAAAACATGAGAAATAAGGCTTTGTATAGACTTTAGAAACTTAAACAAAGCCTCTTTAAAGGACAACTACCCCTTGCCCAAAATTGATCATATCTTACAAAGGGTAGTGGGTTCTAAAATAATTTCTTTGCTAGATGGCTATTCAAGATATAACCAAGTGTTGGTACATCCTGATGATCAACTTAAGACATCCTTTAGTACACCTTGGGGTAGTTTCATGTATGTGAAAATGCCCTTTGGTTAAATGAATGCTGGTGCCACTTTCTAAAGAGCCATGGATATTTCTTTCTAAGAAGAGATAGGCTTCTTCACTGTGATATATTTAGATGAAATTATAGTATATTCCAAAACAAATGAATAACACCTTGCTCACTTAAGAAAGGTCTTTGAGAAATGTAGAAAGTATGGTCTATCCTTAAATCCCAAGAAAAATTTATTCGACCTCCAAGAAGGTAAACTTCTAGGCCATATTATATCTAAAGAGGGAATAAGAATAGAACCAAAAAGGATTGAAGGAATATTACAAAAAAATCATCCCAGAAACATCAAAGAACTGCAATCTTTCATTCAGAAGATTAATTTATTAAGAAGGTTCATACCAAACCTTGCTGAACTCCTTAGAAACACAACAAACATGCTAAAAAGAGAAACAATAGTTAAATGGACCATTGAAGCAAAGCAATCCTTTGAACTGGTTAAACAAGCACTCACCCAAACACCAGTTCTCATTAGCCCTGATTTTAACAAAGATTTCTTCACCTTCTCCTTTGCATCAGAACACACAGTTGCTGTTGTCCTACTTCATAAAAACATAAAAGGACAAGAACATCCCATTGCATTTTTCAGCAAGGCTTTAAGAGATTCTCCTTTGAAATACAACATTATGGAAAAACAGGCTTTTGCCTTAATTAAGGCCTTGAAAGACTTCAGAGTTTACATTTTGCACTCCCACATTGTTGCGTTTGTCCCACACATAGTGGTCAAAGACAATTTAACCCAAGATACTGATGGAAAAAGAGGAAAGTGGATTGCTGTTATATTAGAATATGACTTGGAAATAAAACCCACTAAATTGACCAAAGGACAAGGACTTGCCAAACTAAAAGTTGAATCAAACCTCAAAGCCTTAGATATGAATATGGTTGATGTTTAGAAGAAAAAAAAGAATGCACAGCCCCTCCTGTTGAGGAAGTATTGATGAATTCACTTTGGTATACTAATATCCTCTATGTGCTCTTTTATCTTAATGTTCCTCCTGGTTTGTCTAAAACAAAGGCAAGATTTTTGAAGTTAAAAGCTGTAAATTACTGCATTATAGATAAATGGTTATATTGGAAGAAGGCTAGTGGTATATTTCTTAAATTTTTTCTTGAGAATGATGCAAAGAAGATCAAGCATGAGTTTCATAAAGGAGAATGTGGAGGCCACCTCTATTGGAAAACGACTGTCAAAAAAATCTTTAGAGCTGGTTACTATTGGCCTACCCTCTTTCAAGATATCCATAAATTGGTAGTTTCCTGCCACAAATTCCAGATCTTTGAAGGCAAAAGAAAACTCATACTCTTACCTTTGCATCCTATTTCTGTTGAAGCTCCTTTTCAACAATGGGGCCTAGACTTCATTGGGGAAATCCATCCTTCTTCATCTACCCAACATAAATGGATCCTCACAGAAACTGATTACTTTACAAAATGGATAGAGGCCATCCCCTCTGGAACTTCCACTGATCTTTTAGTCATTATTAAATTCCTTGAAAACCATATTTTGTCCAGATTTAGTTGTCCTAGAAAGATTATCACAGACAATGTTTCTACCTTTAGATCCAAGAGAATGGTGGAATTTTACCAAAAATATCAGATCACATTGGGTCATTACACAATTTATTACCCTCAAGGTAATGGGTTTGCAAAATCCTCAAAAAAAAGTTTGATAAACATCATCAAGAAATTGCTGGAAGGAAATCAAAAGTCATGGCACAACAAGCTAGTACATGCATTATGGATAGACAGGTTAACTGCAAGAAATCAATTGGAATGTCTCCCTCTCAGCTATTTTATGGAGCAGATGCAATTTTTCGAAGAAGCCTAGAAGTGCCAGTCATGAAGATGATCTAAGAAGTAAAATATGAAGAAAATGAAATGATAAGAAGAATAAATCAAACCATATAGTTGCAGCAAACAAGAGAGGAAGTCTATAACAAAACACAACAAGTACAAGAAAACATCAAGAGGTTATTTGACAAAAGGACAAAAGAAAATGATTTCAACATTGGTGACAATGTCAAATGGGACTCAAGAAGAGAAAATAACGGAAAGCATGGTAAGTTTGAAAATCTATGGAAAGGTCCCTATATTATCCATTCTGGCAGAGGTAACAATGTACTTTTCTTACAGGAGATGGATGGAATAGAACTCTTTGGAGGTCCTGTCAATGGTAGGATGCTCAAACATTATTTCTATTAAGATGCCTAAGTTTGAAGCTTTATCCATTTATATATAAAATTGTTTTAAAGAAAGATCAGAGAAAAAATAAATACAGAAATAGAAAAAGAGGGCAGAAAAAGAAAAGGTACAACCCCATACCAAAAAAGAGAAAGTTTTGAAAGTGTGCAAGTCTAAATGCCACTGCTTGAGAAGAGAAGCCTTATTTAGTCATACAGCCTAATCATGACTAAATAGATTTTAAAGTTCTGTTGATAGGTTAGTGAATGAGGATTTTCCAAACCATCTAAACTTGGCTTATCAGTAAGATTAGATTAGATTAGGAAAATAAATTGGTTCGAAAGCTCAAAAATTGAACCAAGAAAGGAAGAGAGGGATAAAAGTAAATTCCAGATTTCAGCCCACAAAGTTTTTTGTTAAAATTTCTGCAAAATAAATTCTATATGCAGACTTGTACAAAGTATCTCTGCTCATAACGAATCAAACTGTTCAATCCTAATTTGGTTATGTTTTTTCAATTTTCTACTATAGATTTGAGAATAAAAATCTGTCAAATAGTTTAATCTTGATAGATAGTTAGACTAGGTAGAGAAATAAATGATTTCATCAATCTAATATGAACTCTTGGATGATATATGTGTAGAATTTGTTAGTTTCCCATTTTCAAAATAAAATGATGTCAAGGGATGGCTAATTCAAATGCACCCAATGAAGAAAAAATGTTAGAACAAGTAAGATGGGTAGGCAGAAGTTGAGTTGTAAATAATCATGTTATGATTCAGATGCTGCAAATCACAATTTCAAAGCAGTATATCATCAAGTTGAGGAGCTCTGTCAAGGTGCAAATCAAAGCACTGGTCTACTTCTTCCAAAGATTTATTTTCTGAGGTTCGTGACTCCTCCTAAAGGAGTTGTCCTCCCCAGCTGGAGCCACTGTTATCCTCCTGTATTTTATAGATTTCACTAGATGACTGTGAATGTTCTACAAGCACCTAAAGATAGAATTATTTGCCCATCATCTATCTTTAGAGGTCTCACTACCTTCATCATCCTAAAAATGACTATTTTTCACTAAAATTTTCTATCTTTATGCCTCCTCAAAAGTTCACCCTGCTGCTTTAAAGAAACTCCATTTTTTGGGCCTAATTCCCTCATTCATCCCTCCACTATCACCCTCATTTATCCCTTTTTCCTCCTTCTCTAAAAACCCTCAAAATCCCTCCCTCATGCATCGTTTTCTCCTAAAAACTCTTAAACAATGAAAAACCCCCTCTTACATTGTTTAAATGTGGCCTTTCTAAACATATTGGAACTCTAAAAAGTCTCATAAAAGCTCTGTTTTTATGAAAAAACCCACTTTTGTGAAATATAGGCCTTAAGACCTTTTTCACTAAAGCCCTAGCCCCCTCATTCAAATTACCCTAACCCTGACCCTCTGCTATTCTCCTTAAAAACCCTTTTCCTTCCTGACCCCCGGTCCTATCTACCCCAAGAGGACCATTCCCTTTGCCTGTTCTTAATCCCCTTCCCTCATACAAATTATGCCTCCACCCCTTTTTACTTCATCCTGCATATAACCCAACCCCCGCTACCTGAAAAACTACACACGTCACCACACCTAGCCCACCTTCCACTCAAACACCTCGCCCTAATCATCATCTGCCACCTATACTCCCCTTCCCACCCCTCAAACCTACACCCACTCCTCGGGCTCCACCCACACCGTCAATCTCGCTCCTTGAGATCTGATGGTCTAGAATTCGTAACGTGCGAAAATCGGCGTCAAAGTTTAACGGCCCCAGTACACGCGAAATGGGTGGTTTCACCCTAGACATGCATTTAACAATCAATGGTATTGCACAGCTTTGGGCCAAAACTGCTTACCGCCCATACCCTATGTGATAAACCGCTACGGTTTTTCAAAACTACCTTCTTCCTCTGTGCCTCCTCCTCCTCTGTAACACTCCTCCGATAGCTAGAAACCCAGAAAAAAGCAGATTTAGCCCCTTCGCGGGCTTTAAATTAATATTTGTTTGTTTTTTTTGCAGGTTTAATAGCGGCAAAAGCCTAGAGAGGAATTTAAATGATGAACAACCTCTGGATGACAATCCAAGAGGAAAAAAACGTATTAAAAGGGTCAGGGGTCTACACCAAAGAATTAACCCTTGGATGTGTCATGATCATCGATGGGTTATAAACCCTCATGCCATGAAGAAACCCTGCCTTCACACAAGAAACAGATACAACAAGAGAAGCAAAGAAGAAAGTAAAGGATAAGAAGATTAGAGGGCTAATTGTAGATTGAAGGACGAAACAGAGAATTATCCCTTTAAACAATGTTTAAAGATGAAAAGCCAAAGGTTTAAAGATAAAGGACAAACAAACAAACAATTATAAAGCAAAAGTAAAGATAAAGGCAGTTAGACACTATACTAAAACTAAATCAAGGTTAAAGGCCTAATACAAAATTTTGATGAATAAAACAAAGACAGATTACCCAAAGACAACTTCGAATAAATCAGCAAAGACGAAATTACTTCTCCAAAGACAAATTTGCCACCTACAGCATTGTTTCCTTCCATAAAGGAAATTGGCAGTTATTGCACAGTCAGAGATATTTTAAAGTAGCTCAACAATTATTACAAAGTTATTACAAAGCCTTAGAAGTCAAATATTTCAGCCAAATCAACTTAGAAGTTAAGACAGAAGTTATTATTTCAGAGTAACTCTTTCAGATATTTTTTCCTTGGGCCTTGCATGGTCTCAAAGGTCAAAAATCATTAGCTCTATAATAAATAACATTTAAACACCCTAGATTAGTAGCACCTCCTCATTTTTCATATAAAATATTGCATATGGGCTTCATTTCAAATGTTGGTTACTTGATGGTTATTGGACTGATCTCTGTTGTTAAGCTAGTTGAGGAATACTAGACTGAAATGAAGAAACCTCTCAGTTGAAGAGATGTATTGTGTCAAGAGTGATGTAACTGGTTTGATCATCAATAATAGAAGCATGTTCACAGGATCCTTGAGCTATATCAATGGTGAAATTTTCCTAAATTGTTATTGTTTCTCCTTATGTTTTCCATTATGTCCATTTTATCTGATAAAGGAACATAAGTTTTAGATTAGGATTTGATGTTTCAGCACCCTATTTCTATCTATATTTCCTTATGTTCATGTTTTCTTCTGCAAGATCTGATTGGAATATTCTTAATTGGCTTCTAGTTACATCTGGCTTGTTTTCTTGGAAATGATTCAATAGAGTGAAACCAGGGAAATTATGGTGAGCCCAAGTTCCCTTTGAGTAGGACTTGAGATATTGTTTTTAGGACCTTTCTTTAAAGTATGCTTACTATAGACTAAACTAGAGAGGTTTATGGTTTTCCCTGCCCTTTGATCTGCCCTGAAATGTTGCTTTAAAAAGTATTTGAGAGTTGTCAAAAGCAGATTAGATTATTTCTGTTTGATTTTAGACCACTCTTATTGTTATGTTATATGTTTTCTTATCTGAAAGTAGTATTTTGATTGTTGGATTGTTTTCTGAAAGGTTGCTTATTAAAGGTTTACCCAAAGAGATTTATTGTTTTCCCTGTCCTTTGGCTTGCTCCAAATAGTTACTTAAAAGGATTTTCTTGTCTAAGTAGAGCTAGAAGACTCTTAATTGACTATAGCTTTACTACCTTCACAACTTATTATTGTTCAATATCATAACCTACTCTAAAGAATCCATTTCATATAGTTAGCTTTCCCTGTGAATGCCCTTGCAGAGTTGATGAACAATTAAATCCTTTTAAGACTCCATAGTCCAATGGATTGATGTTTTCTTACAGTCTATTTGTTTAGTTGAAACATTCCCACAATCAGTCACACCATTGATTCTTAAATATATCATTTAATCCAACCAAAGACAAACAAGTCCTTAGAAATTCATATCTAGCCTAATATCTTGAAACAAATAACACAAAGATATATCAATTGAAAACACCTTTATAGAGATATCCCTCTCTGAATCCAGGAAGGTAGGTCCTAGGATTCCAAAGTGGTTCTGATGTGGCCCTTGCAGTGTTTGTTCTTTCCTTACAAATTACAGGGAGACAACACCTTCAATCACTTTATTGGTAGACTCCACTTGACCATTTTCTTGTGGATGATAAGGAGTAGACTTTATGTGCTTGATCTTGTAATGTTCCATGAGATTTTCACCAACTTGGATGTAAAATGGGATCCCTGATATGTCACAATTTCTCTTGGAACACAAAAACGAGTGAATATATCCTCAAAAAGAAAATTAACTACAGAACGTTCATTAAAAAAAGGTAGTGCTTTAACCTCTACCCATTTAGTGACATAATCAGTACATACCAAAATTATTTCTTTTGTTTAGATGGTGGATTGATTGGTCCAACAAAATCCAAGGCCCATTTTTCGAAAGGTTCAATTACCTGAGGTTGTAATGACATTTAATCTGAAGGAGAAGGTTTCCCTACAATTTGTCAGTTGTCACACCTTTTGACATATTATTTGGTATCTATAAAGATAGATGGCCAATAATATCCAAAATGAAGGATTTTATAGGTTGTCCTCTTGTCAGAAAAGTGTCCACCACAAGATTCATCATGACATGCCTTAAGAATTTCAGGCATTTCATCTTCCCGAACACATCTTCTGATAATGAGATTTGGACCTATTTTATACAGTTCATTAGTAATCCATGAGTATCTTGCACTTATTTGAATAATTTTTCTTTTCTCCCTAGGAAAAAAATGTGAAGGTAATTTTCCTATGACTAAGTAATTATCAATATCTGCAAACCAAGAAGTTTTAGTAGTTATTGAAAAAAGATATTCATCAGGAAATTTATCCTCAACTGGAGTATCATCTTTGATATTCTGAATTCTAGACAAGAAATTAGCAACTATGTTTTGTTTTCCAGGCCACTCGAGAATGGTGATGTTGAATTCTTACAGGAGTAATAACCATCTTGTAATTCTGCCATTAGTAATAGATTTATTCATTAAGTATTTAATTGCAGATTGATCTGTATGAACAAATGTTTCATAGCCTGTAATATAATGTTTGAATTTGTTGATAGCATGAACAACAGCTAAAAATTCCTTTTCAATTACAGTGTAATTTAACTCAGAGGGAGTCAAATTCTTTCTTGCGTAATAGATGGCATAGGGGATCAAATATTTTTTTCCTAATACAACTCCTAAAGCTCTATCTGAAGCATCTATTCAAATGTGAAAATGTAGTTTCCAATTTTGGCCTCTTAAGATGGGTGCTTCAGAATTTTTTTCTTTTAAAGTTTCAAATACCAATTGGTAATTAGGATTCCAACTGAATTCACAATCTTTGGTAAGTAACTTGAAGAGTGGGGATGCTATTTTAGTGAAATTTTCTATAAATATTCTATAATATCCTATGAATCCTAGAAAAATACTAAAATCCTTTTGACAACTTGGAATTGATAGTTTGGATATGACTTCAAATTTAGATGTATCAACTTTAATTCCATCTCTTGAAATGTGATTTCCTAAAACAATCCCTTCTGTAAACATCATAAAACATTTTTCATGACTTAGTAAAATATTTGCTTCCGTACATATTTTGAGAACCTTTTCCAAATTTTCTAAATCTTCTTCAAATGAATTCCCATAAACTGTAAAGTAATCCATATATACCTCTACACAATCATGTATTAGATCAGAAGAAATTTCTAGTACTACCCTTTGGAATGTTGTAGGTGCATTTCACAATCCAAAAGGAAGTACTCAGTAGTCATAAGTCCCCCATGGACAGGTGAATGTAGTCTTATCTTGATCTTCAAATGCTACCTGAATTTGATTGTAACCACTAAAACCATCTAGGAATGAGAAATACTTCTTACCTAATAATGTATCCAATACTCGATCTATAAAGGGTAAAAGAAATTGATTTTTTTAGGGTAGCTTTATTTAATTCTTGATAATCATTGCATACCCTCCATTTACCATTTTTCTTTGGTACAATCACTAAAGGGGAAACCCACTGACTGTCTGAAATTGGGTAAATGAAGTTCACATTCAACAATTTTTTCAACTTTTCTTTCACAATTTCCCTAAGATTTGGATTCATCCTTATTTGAGGTTGTCTGATAGGTTTACAATTTTCCTCAATATAGATGTGATGTATACTAGTCTTAGGACTAATTCCTTTCATGTCAATGTACTCTCATGCATATGTAGAAGAATGTTGTTGTAATATTTTGATTAAATTTTCCTGTTGTAATCTCTCCAAGTGTTTGTTTATGTTCAAAATTTTTCCTGGAAAGATTTCAACTGTAGAGCTGCAAAATTCTTCCATAGAATAAAGAGACATCTGCCTAGACAAAAAATATTCAATATTGGATTTTTTAGAAATTGATCATGTTCATATTTTGGGGATGATTCAAAATTTTCCATTGAATTTAAGATTTGACTATATTCACTAATGGTTGAAATAGTAAAGAGAGGTTGTATATCATTGTCATCATCAATCCATTCTTTATCATCTAACTCTGTGAGTGTTTTTACTGTAGGATATAGAGTGAATTGCTTTGTTGAGTTACCATCAAAGATATACATGTCACTAGATCTACAGCTAATGAAAGCATCAAATGTATCCAACCAAGGTCTTCCTAATATAAGTGGATGTCCTCCTAGATTGATCTTAGGATTTAAGATCATAAAATCAACAGGATACTCCCAAGAGTCTAAGGATACTGAAATATCTTCCAACACACCATTTGGCTTGATTACAGATATGTCTACTAATTGCAGCAATGTAGGTGTATACAAAAGATTAGGAAGTTTGAACTGTTCCATGGTTTGTTTGCTCATGATGTTTATTGCTTCTCCTAAATCAATATATGTATTTTGAATTTCAACACCATTGATATGTGTTTTTACAACTCGACTTCCTAGATCTAAATATTTTTATATGGCAATTTTTCCCATCATTATGTCTGCAATTTTTCCTACTAGCTGAATTTTTTTTTTATTTCTTTTGTTTTTCTTCCTAGTTTCTTCATACTCAAATCTTTTATTGTTTTGGCTAGAATTGGAATCTCTTTAATTTTCTGTAACAAAGGGATTTTGATGCAGACATTTTTCAATTCATGTAGAAAATCATAATTGGGAAACATAATATGCTTTTCTACCCCTTTATAAACTTGTAATATTTCAAGAAAAGGAGGTTTAGAAGTAAGTATTGATGGTTTCTCTATGATAGGAGTTGAGTTTTCTGGTTCTTCTATTTTTCATTTTCAGAATTCTGGTTTTGAAGAGATGTTCCTTCCTCAAATATTTTATTTGGCTATAGAGAATCTTCCTCAAAATTATCTTATTCTAGAATAACTATAGAAGGCTTTTTATTTTCTACTATCCTACCAGATCTAAGTTGGACATCATTAAGATTTAGAGGAGTAATCATGTAGGTTGGAAATTGATGTCCTTATATCATATAAGTATTTTGAGGATTTTTATTATTGTAGTTTGGTAATGATTGGGTAGGTAGTTGATTTGATCTTTGTGGAAATGTTAATGAAAGTTGTGGATTTTGGTTTTGGATTTGGGGTTGTTGATTTTTTTGAGGAATTTTTTGGGGAGGATAGTTTGGATATGATGGAGGATATTGATAGTATAGAGAGAATATTCAATAGGGATTTTGCATTCTCTATGCCCAAGCTTGATATTGATATTGAGATTGAGGCCAAGGTTGTTGCCAGGAATTCCAATTATTTGGTGGGGGCTGAGTATACATTTGATTGTTAAAGCCTTGAGTTTGTGGCCCCTGCCATGGTCTTCTACAGACAAAGCAAAGAGATTATGTTGGATTTGAAGTTTTTTCTTCTTTAAAAACAACCCTAAGACCTAGAATTCAAGGAAAAATCTTAGTTTCATGACTTTCTGAACAAATCATACAGGTCTCTATGACTTTTGCATCAAGAGAACATTCTCTTAAAGCATGTTTCTTTCTGCATTTAGGAAAGAAGAAAGCTAAAGCATCAGTCTCAACTTTCTGCTTGTTTTGTAATTTAAGGTTGTCAATCTGTTCACTAAGACTCCTTAAAATATATGTTTTAAATTCATCAAGCATGTTTCCAATTTATGGCCTACTTTTGCAGTTGCAGATTTATTTACTCTAGCAAGAGAAGGATCTCTTGGACTTTTCCTAGTTTTTTTTTTGCCCCTTGAGAGATGAATACATAATTCACCAATGTCAGATAATGGAAGTTGAGAGATATCCCCTTTCCCATCATGTTTAGGATGTCTATCCATTCATCTCTAATTGCTTTTAATAAAAGAGATTTTAAAGTGTCTTGAATTAAATTTTCCATTTTTTCTCTTTTTATGTTATAATTGAACCTTTCAATTAAATCCTCCAAATTATCATCCTATTTTTGCATCATTTTAAATACTTCATCCTTGTGATTGATGGGTATTCAATAATCCAAATACCTTTCTAAAAATGCTTTCTTCATGGCATTCCATGTTCTGATAGACTAAGTGATTAAACCCATAAACCATTTTAAAGCTGCTCCTTTTAATGTTGAAGGAAACAACTTAAGTTTTTGAGAGTCTTATAAATAATCATAAGTTCTACACAAGACCTCAAATTCAAACAAAAAGGTTTCAGGATCTTCACTTTTTAATCCATGAAAATTTGGGAGGACAGAAGGTGAGATATTTTTCATTGTGCCATGTGTCTCTCCATGAACTATAGGGAATCTAAAAGAACTATAAATTTCCCTATTTCTTCTGCCTCCTCTTGCATTTCCTCTACCTCTTCCTCTACCTCCTCCAAATATTACATTTTCTCCATTTATAATTTCTCCTTCTCCTTCTCCTCTTCCTGCCATTATAAATTCTTCAAAGCTAATATAAGATTAAACCTACAAGGTTAACTGCTCTTGCTCTGGTTCTTCTATCAATGGTATGTTGAAGAAAGGTTCTTCCTCTTCATTAGGAATTTCTAACTCTTCAACTAAAATATGTTCCCCTTTAGAGGTGAAAAATGTTACTCCTTATGTTGGAGATCTAGGATCTTCTTCCTGTAATACTACCTCAGTGGATGAAGTAGGAGATCCTCCTAATTGGCTTTCTGACCTTAGGACTTCAGGAAGTCTATGCTAGTGAAGTATGGAATATGAGTTTAAGATGGAGGCGTATCATTTCGTGGTCTTGGTGGAGTGAGTAGTGTTGTAGGAATTAAACTCTTGCCTCTAGCTATGAATCTACCCCTAGTGTCTCTTTCTCTATGCATATCATTTTAATTTTAGATGTAAGAAATAAGGCTATCTAATTACACTTCCTTAACAAAGCTACCAAAATGTTTAGTCAATTTAATGTATTAAATTTCTCACATAAATTATCAACCAAGGTTTTTAAATTGATGAAGTGTGGTGCACTGTATGTGCTTAGTTAACCTTCTTCTTACTTCAGTGTATGTATTTTTATGTTGTTTTCGGGGTTTTTTTCTTGATGTATAAGAGTGTTAATCTAAAACTATGAAAGAAATCAAATGATTCTTAATGATTTTTAAGAAGGAAGAAAAGGAAGTGTTCCTAAGTTAAACTAATTTTCATAAAAATGAATCAAAGACTATTGGTTGGTTAAGATCTGATCTAAAAAACAGAGTATCTATTCTAGTGATTTCTAATTTAACATTAGTCCTATTCCATGGATGTAAATCTTATAACTAAAATTGAAATTCCAATGCTATTCTAAGTGAAAGCAGAAAAATAAAACAACTAATGTATGTTTAGTTACTCCTACATTGAATATGAAGTATTACCTTCTTGAGATGATGTTAAGCAACCAAGTATACCTTAGTTTCTAATGATCTAGAAAAAAAAGTAAAGTGTGCAGAGGAAAACTCATTTTTGCATGAATTAAATATTCAATCATTCAATCTAGAAATATGATCAAATCAACTTCTTATAATTACTTTTAAGAACAGCCAGTAATGCAATTAAATGAGGATCTAAAAACAAATCTAAAAGCATTCAAAGTTAAAGCTCAACTGATTTTAAACAACTAATGTATGTTGGATTACTCTAGTATTCAATATAAAGTATTATCCTCTTGATATGTTGTGTAAGCAATCAATTATACCTTACTTTCTAATGTCCTAGAAAGCAAGTGAAGTATGCAGAGGAAAGCTCAATAACTATATGAATTAGATATTAAATCATTTAGTTTAGAATCATCTTCTTGAAATGACCTTTGAGAACATCCATTCATATAATTAATTGATAGTTATAATCTAAGAAAGTAAACAACAAAACAGTAAAGGAAACTAGATAATTGTGAGTTCTTATTGCTTCAGATTTATTCCAATTTGAAAACAGATAAATCTATTCACACGAAATGTTTTTAGAGGATCAATGATTACACAGTTATTCTATTGATGCTAAAAAGACATTCATGATCTAATTCTATGCTACTACTCAAAACTGAAATGTAACATTAATCTATTCAGAATACATAATTGACAAAAACAAAGTAAGGAAATTAAACTAAAACAATGAACAAAAAAACCTCCTCTTATGCAGGGGCCCTCTACAACAGATTTGGTTGAGATCCTAGCTAGTTAAATACGCAGTTAAGCAATAATTGGCATAAACATGATCCTTGTATTATAATAAAACAGAGTCTTAAAACAATATAAAACGTTTCAGCAAAAACTAAACTTAAAACTTGCTTAATCTCGGTTCTGTACAATCGGTATTTAAATAGAACAAACATAATTGTTTATGAGCTAATTCTGGCTACAGGTGGCTAATCTTAACAGACTTATATAATTTCAATTTGACTGTTTAACTCTTGATTTGCTACGATAGATCAAATCTAGAGTCATTTTGTTCTCGGCTAACGTCCTTTGACCAGGATCTCAAGCGTCCTTTTTTATCTATTTCAATCAAGTAGATAGGACGAAATCCATGTGTAGATGATTCTGGAAATGCCCATGTGGCCCATTTCTCCATTTTATCCCTGAAACCTGTCAAACCATGAGAGTGGCTATGGAACACATGATTAGCTACAGAATAAGCTGCGTTCTGTAGCCAAATTACAAAAATTGATTCAAATAGCAAGAACATCATAATATAACATGTAAATCATTTAAATGCATTCCTTGAGACAAAAAATGACATTTATCATTGATTGGAGTATATGATCTTATGAGAAAGTAAGGGAAAAGGGTGAGAAAGGATGTCAGAGAGAGGATAATTCTAAGATTCAACACTCACCCTTCTATTCATTAATAAAGATTGTTGTTCATTTTCCCATATATGTATCTATTTATGGTTCTATTTCTCATGCAAAGGATTCTTAACTGATACATATGTTTCATGTTTATTAAATTTAACTGATTAAGATAAATAGGCATATTTATATTGCAATATCCCTTTTGTTTAGTGTTTATACTTGCAACAACTAATTTCGCAATCTAAAGTTGGATTAGAAGCTACAAAAAAACAACAATGGAGAATAGGAAGTGCTTGGATCATAAGTAGGTCCTTCTATATTTCTTCATGTCTATTTATTCTTAGAGAATTTTTTTGCAACTTATTTGATCTGTTGTTCTAAATTCATAGCACTACATTTAGGGAATTTGATTTATCCATACATCATAATTCTGCATAACAAATTGGTGAGTCCATTGGGGATCGAACCCATAATCTTTGGTTTCAAAAACCAATTAATTTTCCCTTAATTCAAAGTATTTTATTTCTGCATTAGATCCATTTTTTTCGTAAAGGAAATTGTCATTAAATTTTTTGTTTCCTATAGGAAAAAATTTAGTTCTATTCTTCATTTTTCCTAAAAGAGAAATTGTTGTTAAAGTCATTGTTTCTGAAAGAAGAAAACATTTGTTTTTTTTTTATTTGATGCATATAGTTTCCTTTTTGCATTCGCATTAATGGGACTGAAAAGAAAAACCTCCATTTGCATATAGTGAATTGTGTGTTTTGCATAGGAACAAGTTAGGAAAGCTGCATATTGGTTTTTTCTCATTGTTGTTTGCTCTCAAAACTGATTCCTCTTTCCCTTTGTAGATAAGATTTTTATTGAGAAAGCTAAAATTTAAAAGTTTTCTTATCATTTTAGTTTCCATTTTAGGAATTCCCATCACATCATTGTGGTGAACCTTGAAAGGAAAATTGATAAACAAGATCAAATTAAAATTTACATCAATTTACCTAAAAAATCATTGGAACCATAATGATAACATTTAGAAGGTCTAGGCTAGAGACGTGTTCCTGCACTTTTAAACATAATAACTGTCGTTAATTGTCTGCGACACATTCTGAGTGTGATACCTCACTCCATGTACGTAAGTACATCAGAGCTTGTCAACGTACCTTCGAGTATATAGGGCGATGTTCTAGTATGATAAGTATAAAGGGGTGCTCTCACTGTGTGGTTTCACATTAGAAAACGCTAATACAGACTTGGGCCTCGATGTACCTTCGGGTATATTTTGGAGGAAAAATTTAGCTTGTTATCCATCCCTAGTGAATTGAGTCAGCCGCCTTGTAAATTGTGATACACTGAACACAACATTTGGAGAGATAGCTTGCACGTACTTCTTCGTTTGCCAGGAGGTATTTTGCAGTTCACAATTTCTTGGTAAACCTTTTGCATATAATTACCCTTTTATTTTGTTTATTTGTTTTGGTAATAAAATAAATCAGTCATCGTGGAAGAAGAACATCCTTTTCCCTATCGTTCATCTAGACTAGCATTGAAATCACCTTTACCACCGGAATCTACCTCTGGTTGGCGAAGGAGACATCGCTCTACCGAAACCAGTGCCATCAGTACCTCTGATGAAACATCATCTTCACATATACCAAAGTTAGCACAAGTTGTTTCTACAAATCTTGGTTCATCTACTATTTTCGAGACGGAGTCCTCACAACTACCCGTGGTCACGATCCATCCAATCAGTGAGACCATACCTCCCGAACCCGACGTTGTTCAACTGGAAGTTGATCCAGATCCTATATCTTTTTTCTATAATATCTGCATCCAAAATTCAAATGACCGGAAGTTTTTCCTATATCGGTCACCCTTCAATCTATTGTATCCATTTAGTCTCCCATATTACGCAATCAACCTCCTGAAATATACTTTGGGCTTGACAGCGAAATCCTCCCACTTGGTTTAATTTTGATTGAATAAATCCCACAAGGAAAAACACCTTTAACTCCAATTCATTTTGGGGTGGAGCTTTACTTGTATGAGTCTTTTCCTCAATCACCTTCCTCTGCTTTAGTTGATCCTGCGTCTATTCGAGTTCTTGTAGGCCCAATAGGGTATACATTTGGTCAAGTAACCATGCCTGAGCCAACATATTCGGCTATACCATCTATTCCAGTTGCGAAAACACTTGCTCTTGCTACCCCATCGATGTTCACAACTTCACCAGAGTCTTAGTTATATGGTGGCCCTATGGTCCCATTTGGTTATAAATATTTATCTGGAATTTTCTCTGATGCATGTTCAAACCCATGGACTTCACCAATGTCATCGTCTTGTATTCTAACTGGTAAACCTATAATGAGTAGTGAATGTCTTGATCCTTTATATCCATCATTAGGGCAATATCAAGATGGTCCATCTGGGTATATTCCATCCAATACAATCTCGACTGGATTCCCTGCATTTGGAGAACAATATTTTCTGCCTTATTATACTCCTCATACTGAGGGGAAACTTGTGGTCACCCACTTAGAAAATACTCCATCGTTATTTGGTCATCCTAATGTAAAAATGAATGTTTATCAACCGGTTCAACCTGTTCCACCCACATCAACTCCACTTGTTAATACATCTTTACCCCTGTTACAGGCTCAAAATTTTGTTCCTCAACCGTCTCAGGCGGGTCCTTCAACCCAATACTATCAAGTATTGGGCCCTCAGACTCCATCTCCTTGATCTAGTTTACAACAACCACCTGTATCCATAATCATTTATTCACAAGCTGGATTACCATATTATGGGATGTCACAGCCAAACCAGGTTATACCTATCCTCAACCGAATCCAATTTATCCTAATTTGGGTTGTAACATTGGTGGACATACCCCTTGGCAGCCACAAACAAAAATGCCACAACCTTCATTTCACCAAGTAACATATCCAGGTTTTGGTCAACAGAATCCTCAATCGTTTTCCTATCAAAACAACCCATATATGGGTTACCAGCAACAGATTCCTTATGCTGGTGATGAAAGGCATGTTTCCCAAGAAATTACATCATACCCTAGCTATGCTCAACTGGACCTCAATCGACAATTATTGTTTTTTGCAACTTTAGAACTACCAGATTTAAACCGGCTCACCAATGATCCAATCAACTATGCTTCTTGGTGGCCGGTGATACCTCATAAATTACCCTCCGATATTCCTAAGTTCAATGGAAACCAGAGGGGAGACTCGTCAACTCATGTTATGAATTATCATTTGTGGTTTTCATCTAACTCCCTAAATGATGACTTTATTTGACTACGTTTTTTCCAGCGTACGCTCACTGGTCCGGCCGCAAAAAGGTACATTGAGTTACCAAGAGCTTCTTTTCATAATTTACCTACCCTACCTACTATTGTTTTGACCCACTTCTAGTTACCCATATGATATGAAACTGGAATAGAACTCTTAACTAATTTTAAATAGACTAATACTACTCTCATTTCTGATCATATTCATGAGTGGCATCGTTTTCGTAGAATGGTTAAGACATTTGTTCCTGATAAACTCCTTGCTTAGTGGTTCATCAAGTCCCTATTACCATCTATAACTGAGGATGTGGCTAAGGGTGGCGTTGTCACTAAAGAGTAGGTCATTGCTCGTGCCCAATATTTAGACTTTATTTATACTTAGTCTGGCACACTCTACGAGAAAATTCCTAATGCGTCGAGATCTAATTTTACAATTCCTCCATCAAAGGAATCTCATGTCGGAGAAAGTATGATAGGTACTGTAAGCACACATCACTCTACTGCATCTGATCCTGCACCTTCTTCTGAAATCCATGCCGTGTCATCTGACAAGGGAAAATGTGACAAGCAGCCCGAAAGTAAGAAAAAGAAAACTTCTACGCCATAGGAAAGATCATCTGATCAATCGACTGGAAATCAAAAACCTCGTTACACTTGCATAATCTGTAATGAGGAACATCTTTTTCGGGATTGTCCTCATCGTGCTGAAGTCTCAAAAATGGTTAAGACCTCACATGTGTTAGTTTTGTTGACATATCCATTTCCAAATCCGAACACAAATTTGGTTGCTATGGATCCAACTTCTAGTTCACAAGTGCTTATGTTGTCTATCATGGAGCCATCGATTGATGTTTTGGTGTCAACACGTAATAAAGATTACGGTAGTCAGGCTACTAATCAACCTACTACCTCGACCATGAATTCATCTACAGAATTAATATCACCACCTGTTATTCCTGAATTGACAATAAAGCCACCAAAGGGAGTTGTTCATAAATAGACATTTAATCCTCGAGCTAAAGCTTCTCAGAATTAAAATATAGTTGAAGATTTGGCTCAATCCCCTTTAGCAATGTCGAAGCTTGAGGTGCTACAAAATTGTCTCTCCTAGAAATAGTCTTTGTTGTCGGCAATTGGTGGAATTGATCCGACTGATTCTAATCTCATAGTCTTTAATCATACAGGCTATGTGCTGCAAATACTAGTAGAATTGGAATTCTCCATCCAGGTAAATGTTCTCAATCACCCTGTTCATCGTACTATTATTGATGAGGCATCATCTACATGCATTATGTCTCTAAACCTTTGGAAGTCACTTGGCTCTCCACACCTATCTCAATTGCCAATGACATGGAAAGCCTTTGACGAACGTACATATAAGCCTTGCGGTTTTATCAATAACCTGCATGTTGAACTAGGGGGAAAAATAGTGAATGTTGAAGCCGAGGTCATTGATAGACCCCTTGACTAAAATATTTTACTTGGAAGGTTGTGGGTATATGCTATGACTGCGATCATTTCTACATATTTAGAATGATTTCCTTTCCACATAAAGGTGTTATCACAGTCATCAATCAACTATCGTTCCTTGCCTCCAATTCCCAAGTAACTGGAAGTGTTCCATTAGTTCACACACCCAAACTTGCACTTCAAAACATTGGTGTAGGAATGTTAAAGTATTACAATCTCATCGGAACATTTTCATTACCGCTACCTACGACGTCAGCAGAAATGGCAAGCATAGAGACCTGCTACATGATCTCTTCCACTCCATCCGGCTTAAGGAAAAGTACGGATGATTCTGTAATTTTTACATTGAATGAGTTTCTACCGCCCAACCCAATTAAGCTGGCATAAAAATCAATCTATCTGGCTTGGGCGGAGAATCCGAAATCATCATCACCAATCATTTTGGGTTGATCGTTCATTAGATTATGGTACTCCATTTGATCCCTTTTCCTCAACTTTCTTGATATATGAGAATATTCTAGAAACCATGATGTCAGAAGGAGAACTATGGAAAGATTATCATCATCATTCCCATCTTCCTAATTATGAAGAAGATAACCTTCATGAAATATATCACCCATTGAACAAAACATTATTTTTGAATTCTTTTCCTATTAATGCAATTGATTCTGAGCGAAATTTGTCAAATATTGAAGAAACCATTTCTATCGATATTTCAACCAAACCCAACGTTGTAGAAAACATTCATGTCGGTGTGTCTTGTTATCCATAAGAAGTTGAAACATATTGCTCTCTCTTTCGTGAATTTCCTAATGTATTTTCTTGGTCTTACAAGTAAATCCCAAGAATAGATACTAGTATCGTTGAACACACTATTAATATGTACCCTGATGTTAAGCCAGTACGTCAACGCCTTCGTCCTGTTCATCCGAAGAAGGATGCTACCATTAAAACATAAGTTGAAAAAATTTTGCGTGTTGGTTTCATTTACATTCTTCCGCTAACTGAGTGGGTTTCCAACATCGTTCCTGTTATGAAAAAACAAGGAACCATCAAAGTGTGCGTCGATTATCAAGATGTCAATCTTTCTTGTCCAAAGGACAACTATCCTACTCCCTTTATTGACCAGATTATTGACGATTTTGTTGGATGCCAAATATTTTCATTCATGGATGGATTTTCTGGCTACAATAAAATCAATATCCACCAAGAGGACGAATATAAGACAACATTCATTTGTCCCTGGGACATATTCGCTTATCGAAAACTCCCATTTGATTTAAAGAATGCCAAGGAAACTTTTCAGAGAGCAATGATTATGTTTTCAATGAAATCAAGTACATTGTTCAACCCTATCTAGATGATTTACCCGTGCATTCACGAATTTGGACTGATCACTCGATGCATTTGAGAGCTATCTCTTTATGCTGCCGATACTACAAAATATGCCTCAATCCACATAAATGTGTGTTTTGTGTTGGTTCTGGTCATTTTCTTGGATTCTTTATCTCAAAAGAAGGAATTAGAATAGACCCATTGAAGGTCCAAGCGATTCTTGATTTTCATGCGCCATCAAATTTTCTTCAGTTATAGAAACTTCAGGGAAAGGCTAACTTCCTAAGGAGGTTCATACCCAACTATGCCAAAATAGCTAAAGTATTTACTCATCTCTTGAAAAAGGGGATTCCCTTCCATTGGGACCAAGTTATGCAAGCTTCTTTTGATGTTGTTAAGGATACTCTTGTTTGGGTGTCATTAATGTATCCCCCCAATTATCAAAGTGATTATTTCTTATATATCACTGGGACTAATATGACCATTGCTATGGTATTGGTCCAAGTAGAAAATGGGATAGAACATCTGATCTATTATTTGAGTCATAATCTCAATAATACAGAAGTGAAGTATTTGTATGTAGAAAATATTTCCTTGGGGGTTGTTCAAGTTTTCCAAATATTTCGCCACTATATCCTGTTCCGAAAGACCATTGTCATTTCAGATTTCAACCCAATGACTTATATTTTATCATGTCAATTGCTGGGGTGAAAGAATTCAAAATGGGTTGTCATTTTGCAGGAATTTGATTTGGAATTCATGAAATATAGGTCAAAGAAGTCTTTAGTTTTAGCTGAGCTTCTCTGTGACCTTCCCTCTGATAGTATTGCTACTACATCCGAACCATCAATTCCTGATGAGTCTCTGTTTATGATAAGATCATCTGATCCTTGGTATGGGGTTTTTATCCTTTATCTCTAGACCCAGACTTTTCGGCATGATACCTCTCACTCTAACCAATGATGTATTTGATACCAAGCCAAATATTTTCTGATCGTCGACGATACAATTTATTGTCATGGTGTCGATACAATTTTAAGAAGGTGCCTCATTCATGAGGAGACTGAAAAGGTTTTAAAATATTGTCATGCTAGGGCTTGTGGTTGAAATTTTTTTGGAGACGCTACCGCGCAGAAGATACTCTGTGCTAATTTTGGCCTACCATATTTCGCGACTACATCCTCATGGTCATAAGTTGTCATGTGTGCCAAAATTTTTATCTTAAAATCCACAAACCACCAACTCCAATGCATCTTTTTGCTCTATAGCACCATTTTCAAAATGGGGCATTGAATTCATGACCTGTAACCCTCGTTCATCTGGGGGGCATGGTTATATTATTGTTGCAGTAGACTACTTTACCAAGTGGGCCGAAGCGATGCATACATTCAACAACACAGGAAAAACATCTGCATTGTTTTTCTTTAATCATGTTATTGCACGGTTTGGGGACCCAGAAGCTATAGTCATAGATCATGGTAATAAATTTCGCAATCACATGATGACTGATTTGACTGCCAAGTTAGGAATGTCACATGATAGTTCTACTCCTTATTATCCACAGTCAAATGGACAAGTTGAGGCGATTAAAAAAATTCTTAAACGAGTGCTCCAACGAATGATATGAGTTCATAAGCGAAGCTGGCATTTAATCATGTACTCGGCCTTCTGGGCATACCGAAACTTAGTGAGAAACACAACTAGATCTACCCCCTTTCAATTGGTGTATGGTCTGGAAGCTATCTTTCCAATCCAATGTGAAATATCTTTGTTAAAACTTTCAATCTACTTGTTACCTGACACCTCTGTTGAAGAAGCGCATCTTTTTAACCTCATCCATCTTGATGAAACGTTTCGTGAAGCCCAATTGGCCAACAAAGCACATAAGAGACGTATAAAGACGCAATATGACAAAGATGTCCAGCCTCACATTTTCTCAGAGGGCAACTTGGTCCTTCTTTATGATCAAGAAGCTGATGTGATAGGTATAGGGAAATTTGAGCCATTATGGCATGGCCCCTATATTGTCAAAAGAGTTCTTGATAACGGTGCCTAAAAGTTGGTAGATTACGATGGAATTCCATTGGTGCAGCCTCAAAATGGGGTTTATTTGAAACATTACTATGCTTAATCATGAGCGTAGTAATTTTTGTATTATATTGTATATATATGCTGTTGATTTTCATTTTATTGACGTTAGTAATCTCCTTTACATTTCATTGCAGATGTCTGAATCTTTGGAACCATTTTGTTGGGTATGCTGATGGTGCTAGTCGTAACACGCAAAATCTATCCTCTGCAGCGTGGGCCATTTTTGCATCGAATGATGAGTTAGTGAGTTTTCAAGGGATTTTTATTAGTCGATCTACAAACAATATCGCTGAGTATAGAGCGTTGATCAAAATTATCTCTGATTCCTTTTCATTTGGTATTAACCGCATCATCATAAGGTTGGACCCACAACTTGTGGTATTACAACTTATTACTATTTATATTGCTAGAAATCCAACACTACATCGTATGTTCCTAAGAGTTCGACTTTTAGAAAGACACTTTGATTTCATTCAATATCAACACATTTCCAGAAACTTGAACACATTGAATGATTCTTTAAACGAATTATGTTATAAACAGACATTTGCAACACATGTAAAGATACATTCACATAATTAAATAGGATTGTGCAATAAACATAGGAAAACACTGAAATCAAATAGATAGATAGTTATAGGTTTTTAAAAAAAATTATGCCCAAGACATTGGTCATTTGACCTCAAAATGTATGCAACATGTCAAAAGTAAACTAGTGATGCTCATGGTAACATGCTATCGGTCTAGCTATCCTATGCAATAAATGCATCCAGTGGTTCGGAATGCCAATAGTGTGGTGCTATAGTCGCATGGGTAAATCTTCGATCTGGCAATCTGGAATCCCGAATGTCAACCCCTCTATGTGTCACTGAAGCTCAGCAAGAGTCTCAACCATGTCTAAATCCTGAAGGACTTCTCTCCCAACAACCCTCTCTGTTGGCTCATCCTCTCCATGCTCTAGCTCTTCCACTAGTTGAACTCGACCCACATCTACATTACTTTAAAACTTCAGTCCTGGGAAAACATCAAAATCAAAAACATGTATAAACCTTAGAAAAATAAAAATACATGGTCAAAACATTCTTACCGATTGCACCCCACTAAATGCCTTCTGGTAAAGCTAAGTCTGGATCTCCTCAGAAATCGATGCTTTCATATGCATAATCATCGATGGCAATAATCTATCGCCTGAACCAGGTGAAGAATGTAGTCGAGAACACGATGGATGATTGGACTACATGTATAATCATCAGGTCTACCCTTCTCTACATCCTCGGATCTCTAGAGTTATATACACCCAGTGTCACATGCTGAGGCTGCATCAGTGGAATTCGATCTAAGGCAAAAGAAATGAGGATCAAACCATAGTTGAAGCTTTTCTTCCTTCGTCCCTTTTCCTTTCTCAGTTGTTCTTTCATTTGAGAGAGTACAGCTTCAACCCAATTGAAAACCGTTGGTTTCATAAACTCTAGCGCATACTGCATATAATAACTGTTCGCTACATGTAGTGTAGCGGTACTAGCAAGCTTTATGATCGTGAATAAGATGGTTCTCAATGGAAAATCACAAATGCCACAAATGTTTATTTTCCCATCCTTGCTAGGCTCTGACCCTGGGTAGCAATGCTGCAACATATAGTCTCTCATCGTCTCTCCTTCAAGAGCAGAACTTGAGAGAGAAATGGGTAGGCCTCTCCTCGACAAGCCTGTCAGAAAATAGATGTCCTCCACCGAAATTGGAACCACCTTTTTCCTAATGTGAAATGCCTGAATTTCTAGATCCCATGCATGAACAAGGAACTCCAAAACTTCCATCTATTGCCTCATACCTGAAAAGCGGAAGTACTTTAATAACCCACAATCCCTGAGAGCTCTTATAGTACTCGAATCATTAAGGGAAATCATGTTTTTTGCTTCATGCTCTCTTTCTCTCTAAATAATTGTCATTCTAGTCTGATGAATCCCTAAAACATAACCATATGACTCATTAGACTTCTATTCATGAAAACATTTAGGCAAAATTTGGGTACAATGCAAGAATAAAAAATGTAAATTGCACCCAACGTAGTCTTGGTCAATAGAGAGTGTGTTTCATATGCACCTAAGCTTCATTTTGAGTGCATTCCAACGTAGTTTTCAATGCACTAGGGTGCGTTGCCCTCTTTTGAAAAATAATTTACACTAAGGGGCCCAAATCCCTAAAAAATTGCAATGAAATGAAATGAAATGACTATTGAAAGAAAGAGGAGGTTTATGGTACCATCTTAGATCAAACGATGGTGAAAACCATCCACAAAATCGTTCGCAATCGACAACTGAAGTTCAGGGGCAAAAACAGGTTCAGAGCTCCAAAATGAAAATGGTAACTTTCAAATGGTAAAAATGAATAGTAAAACTCTTTTAATTAGTCATTTGATTATTTTCAAATCATATTTATTGCTGTGACTATGGTTTTATTCAATTTTTATCATGAAACATGTATTTATATTCCATTTGATGTTGTTCTGAATAGGTTTGCAACTAATGAGAAAATTAGTCCTGCACATTTATTTCAAGAATTATTTGACCACAAAGCATACTTTTATCCCTATTTTTCGAGTTTTGAGAAAAACGAAAAAGGACTTGAAGCACACGTTTATCTCTTTTTCGAGCTTCGATAACAGTGAAAAAGGAACCTCTGGATTCTTCTTTTAGGTCTTTTCAGACTCCGATAATGTGAAAAGATTTTTGAGCACTTGTATTTTCGAGCTCGTAAAATTAAATGAATTGATATCTAATCAGTATAATTTTAACCATTTTTCGGATTGAGATAGATTATTTACGAAAAAGGAAAACCTTAGTCGAACATGGCTAGAAGGTTCTCTTAGATATCATTTTACACTTTTTTGGATTTGAGAGACAACTTTACGAAAAATTACTTATGGAGTTTTTGTTTTCCTCTTTTTCAAATTCTCTAAATATGAAAAAGGATCAGGTTGTCACTATCTTTAGGCTCGTTAAAATATAAAATAGTGACGGACTTGTCAATCATAGCAAGAATTGAGTTTCATTCATCGCTAGACTCGTTAAATTATTAAATAGCGATACATTATTCACCCGAAGGGTTGAATTATAGATCAAGCATATGTTATTCTCCTCAAGCTTGTTAAAAAATAAAGAGGTATTGGTCGACAAATGACCAGGGAAAATTTGGGAAAGTGAACAAAACTTTTACGGTAGAAGGTCGCTCTTGAACATGACACTTCACTCCATCATCATGACTGTTTGGGTTAGGTAATACTCTTGACTATTCATTCATACCTATGGTTCATCATACCTTCGCTTTGGTTTTTGGGTCAATGCTGCCAACTCATCTTAGTGTCGCCTATATGTTCAAGAGAAGTAATCCAGTGAATACTCATCCTTCTGTAATACTCATAAACCTTCATTCTCATGGAAATCATCCCTGGAAATTTCTATATCAAGTTACATTTTGACTCTAAAATCACTAACTCTCATTTCACAATAAAGTGGCTTCCCGTCGACATCAAATCATCATCTAGAAATTTTACTTAGAAACATCATCTTCGAGTACCATGAGGCTTGTTACAGCATCGAAAAGATCCTCGCTTCCATAATTTTGATTGAAATATTTTATTTGTCATTCGACATCAAATCATCTATTCACGCCTTACAAAATGTATTGCAGTACCTTGAGGACCATTGACATCAATGGTGGTTCTCTTGCGTTTGTTAACAGCTCACATCATTGGTTGGTAATCAAACGATGTCTTACCATGTTTGACTACAAATCATATATTCACATGGTTAGACTTGTACCCGAACGATCGAGTGAACGAGATAAGAAGACCCTGGATCTAATTTGATCCATCCAGGCTGTGATTTCAAGATTTTTGTACATATCACATGTACGGTGACCTTACATACATATCATCATCTGAACATGGGCCTATATCTATATGCATCTCTGTATTGGGAAACATTCCAATGTAGACGACTTTCTGCACTATGTACATGTTATTGGAGAGTTTATGTGTTGATATGGGAATGCCTCCCTCAACAATTCGTGATTAAGAGGATATATTATGATGTAATGTATTGTAATATTGATGCAGGTCGCCACTCTGCTTCAGTTCCAGCCCATCACGTCGTAAAATATATTATTAAAATAATATTGTTATTATTCTGACTTCAATGCTTTAGGGGGCAACTATTATAGGTCAATTTGGTCATCATTCCCCATGACCTGGTCAAATTAGACATCATCCTCAGGACCAATGAGATAGGGTCTATCATCCCCTATAATTTCAGTTGCTACATTCCCTAAGACAAGAAAAAATCATTCATGACTTCTATTGCAATATTTCAAAGGTTTGAAGTATATGTTATATCACTTATGAGCTCACTAATGTTGCCTCTCAAGCGACTGATTGCGTTGCATATGCAGCTCCTTCCATTCAAGGGTGCACTGCAATGCACTTCCCGACATTCAAGAGTGCGTTGGTCAAATGGAGGTGAAATTCTCATTGTTCCGGAATCTCCACATGGCCAGTGCCTTCTAGAAGAGTCCATATGTGTCAAAATTCGAATCCAGGGGTCTATCTAACACATTTGAGTTTGGGAACATGTCTTTCCTATTATTAGAAAGTCATTGATTGAGAAACTACCTTCAGTTGCCCTATAAATTGAGCACATATCCTAGTGCTAGGGAAGGAAAATTTTTGGTAAAGAAATGTTGTTGGATTCTCAATTGAGAGAGTGATAGAAGTGATATGCTGTTGGTGAGATGTTGATTGTGATGAGGCTGGGATGATGTTGGAGCTGGTGACATCAAATTGATCATTGGTTGTAACCTCCCCCTTCTATTCATTAATAAAGAGTGATGTTCATTTTCGCATATATGTATATGTTTATGGTTCTATTTCTCATGCAGTGGATTCTTAACTGATATATATGTTTCATGTTTAATCGATTTAACTGATTAAGATAAATAGGCATCTGTATATTGCAATATCTTTGTTGTTTAGTGTTTATACTTGCAAGACCTAATCTGGCGATCTAAAGTTGGATTGGAAGCTACAGCAAAAGCGATAGAAGGAGAATAGGAAGCTCTTGGATCACAAGTAGGCCCTTCTATATTTCTTTGTGTCTATTTATTCTTAGAGAAAGTGTTTGCAAAGTCTTTGATCTATTGTTCTAAATGCATAGCACCACATTTAGTGATTTTGATTTATTCATAGATCATAATTCCCCATAATTTCCCTGAGACTACAATGGAATATTTCACTCTCCTCTAACCCCTAGTGGGTTGTACCAGTCTCGCTTGCTCCCGTGAGGTCCCCTAATGGCCAGACCAAACTTCAAACACTTAACCATGGTGTGCACAGAAAGGGTAGAGTGATGTACATACCCGAAAATTGCAGTGGAGGGCAAGCGATGGAGGTCTCCTATCCCACAGTCACCCCTGCACCCAAAATTTCCTTCACAATAAGACCCCCACTCCTTTCTCCTCCTTATTTTAATTCCCTTGTGCGAGCCACCTTCCCACCACCTCACCTGGGCTTGCATGCAAATATAATTATTAATTGTATTATTTTATTTTATTTAGAAAAGTAAAATATTTACATAACATAACAAGACAAGGCCTCTTCCATATTGGGCTAGAGCACCTCACTACATAATAATTAATTCTAACTATAGCCTTTAAATAAAGACTTAATAAACAACTTATTATTCAATAAAATCAAATATCCTATAAAATATTTAATAAATTACTATGGAATATTTTATTTTTACATGTTTTAAATGAACAACTTAATTAAAATGAAATTATTTCTACATTCTTAAAGAATAATTAGAAATTTTTGAATGATTATATACTTCTTAAACATAACCTAGTATATAAAATATTATGGTAAATAGTGATGTTATATATTTTACTTTATGGTGGATGGTGATTTATGTATCTGTAAAACACTATACAACCTGGCACATGCCCAGTGGCACATGGAATGTGGAGTGGTTTCAGTTTCTAATGTCCCTATGGACCACAAAAATTACAAAACTTAGGTCAGTATAATAATGAAGTTTCCAGGATGTAACAAATAATGAAACTTGAGCCAGATTCTTCAAAATAGCTTCGAACAAACAAATTTGAATTCATTATTATTTTTTTCTCTTAGCCTAAGCCATCATGAAACTTTTAGCACATGCTTGAAAACTACTTTATTGTCTTTACTCCATGTGTCTCTATGGTGTAAATAATCACAGAAAAAAGCAGAGGATTAGTTAAAAAAAAACTTTAAGGCTTTTTGCTAAGTTACCCATATTAACACTTTTAACATGATCATTTCACCCTTTTTAAGGCTTATTTCTAAGTTACCCACTTTAACACCCCTAAAATTATCATTTCACCCTTCAATTTCAAGCGAGCTAACCTTACCCACCATCTGAAATAAAAAAAATAAAAAAAAAATAACGGAAATGTTGAAAGGAAAACCCACTCTATGTTCACAAAAGTCACGATTAAAGGAAAACTTGTTCACAAATGTCACAACTAAAGAGAAACTCTCACATATCTTTGTTACGGTTTATAGAAGTGCACACCAATCTCAACGAGTCATACATGCAAAAGATATTTAACACAATGCAACTATACAAAGGAGAAGAAGATAATTGTGATCGGTGAAGCAGATACCGTGTGTGTCGTGTCATAACTCAGAAAATTATTCTTCTGGACGGAGTTGATAAGCCTATGCCGTGCTAAAAAAGAGAAAATTGTGTGGTCCTATATAAATGTGAATGTATCTTTGCAAGATTATAGTTGTTTAATTTTATTGTAGATTTCAAGAATATTTCTAAATTGGGTGTAAAGATCATGAACGATATTTTTTCATAAATTTTGGTAGATTTTGAGTTAAGAATCAAGATTGATCTATGCTAGTTTAATTTCATCATTTAAATAGACTATATTTCACATGACCACAAGTTCTCATGAACCTTGAGTTCCAAAACTCCACATGAATACCACGAGTTCTCATGAACCTGAGCTCCAAAACCAAGACTCACTTGATAAGTAAATTTTACATTATTATTTTAGTTTAATTTTTTTTTCTTTTAACATAAAGCTATTTTTATTTTTCTTTATTTTATAAATATAATTATTAATTGTATTATTTTATTTTATTTGACAAAGTAAAATATTTACATAACATAACACAAGACAACACATTTTCCATATTGGGCGAGAGCACCTAACTGCATAATAATTAATTTGAACCATAGCCTTTAAGTAAAGACTTTATAAACAACTTATTATTCAATAAAACAAAATATCCCATAAAATATTTAATAAATGACTATGGAATATTATATTTTTATATGTTTTAAATGAACAATTTAATTAAATGAAATTATTTTTACATTCTAAAAAAAATTAGAAATTTTTGAATGATTATATAATTTTTAAACATAACCTCTATAAATTTTTCGTATACAAAATATTATTGAATAATACAAAATTTCCGATAAATATCTAATAAATGTGATTAATGCAGTCCAAAACAAAATATGGTACTAGTGTGTTATTTCATATTTCCTTTATTGTGGGGATGGTGATGTATTATTAGTGGTGCTCGCGTTATAAATTACTTTTCTCTTTATCCCGACTCGAAATGATAAGTGTGTTATTTCAGTTTTGCTTTATGGTAAATAATGATGTTATATCTTTTCTTTATCGTGGATGGTAATGTATGTATCTAGAAAAAACTATACGACTTGGCACATGCCATGTGGCACATGGAATATGGAGTGGTTTTAGTTTCTAATGTCCCTATGGACCACCAAAATTACAAAAATTAGGTCTGTATAATAATGAAGCTTCCACGATGTAACACATTATGAAAATTGTGCCAGATTCTTCGAATGAGTTTCAAACAAAACAAATTTGAATTCATTATTACTTTTTCTCTTAGCCTAAGTCATCATGAAACTTCTAGTGGATGCTTCAAAACTAATTTATTGTCTTTACTCCATGTGTATCTATGGTTGTTTTCTGGATAAATCCCTCTTGCAGACAAGAGCGATCTCCTTAGTATCCCAACAGATAACTAGAAACAAACAACCATTTGAATATCTCTTTCCCTAAACTATTGGCATTTAGATTATCAAAACTTAGAAATGAGATAATAATGCTCGTACCTTTCAATGATATTTTTGATGTAGACCTTGCATTTTGTCCCGAATATTCCTTCAATGTTGTGAAGAACCTGCTATCACAAACATGCAAAGAATCAAAATCACCTAAATTATATAATAATCCAAACACCAGTTTAACTTAATAACATTACAAGGAAAATACCCTCTATCGGAGGTTATAAATGAGGTTTTAAGTGTTATAAAATTGGCCAATATTGTCAAAAAAAAAAATCTACAACATCCGTTTTTGTAACAGAAGTTTTGACGGAGCTTCTAACAGAACTTCAACACAACTAAAAAAACTAGGTGGCTGAAGTTTTTTACAAATGTTTTTCCTCATTGGTGCGTGCATTATGTGTGAACGCACCGGTAATGTAAATATACCAAGCACCGAGATGGAAAAAAAATTTCAGAAACCCCGGGGAGTTTAGCATCGTCCCGATGCATGTCACCCACAAAGATGCACCAGGACGATAGAAGGTGCATGCACCAATGCCGTTAAGGTGTAAAAACACATTGGGTCGTTTAGGTGTTAAAATGCACCGAGCCATTAATTTATAAAAGTGCATCGGCACGTTAAATTCAAACCATAGCGGTGCATGCAATGCCTATCCGCACACCCGGGTGGTATTCGTCGATAAAATGCACCCACCATTCTAATTGGTATTGGTATTTGGTGCAGTGCCCATAGGTCATAGAAACGCACTGCTACACAGTATCATACAAAAACACCAATGGGCAGTAACTGATACGCACCGGTATTCATGTTTTATTTTTTAGAAACATCAACCTATGACAGTGCAATTATTGTGATTTTTTAAAATTCATTATTCATAAAACGTCGACACATATCTTATAACAGTATTCATATCAATTAAATTTTTATTAGTGCGTTTGAATGTGATGTTTGGATGAATTTGTTATATCATATCATTAGATTTCACATCTCCTCATTATAATATTTAATCATCCATATATTTAATCAGTGGCGTAACATTTCTCATCAAAAATGGATAACACAATATAATAAATTAAAACACACACACACACACACACATACGAATAAGACACTCTTTGCCATACAAAATGGGACAGTTATTTTTATCCATTTGTCTTTCAATTGGGACACTATGTCCATTACATTAAACAAAATGTCTGATCTCACACACAAATATTTCAAAATATGTAATGCCTTGCTTTGATATCCAAACATATTGATCATCATTCTTCATTGGAACTATTGTCCCGACTCGAGCTACTTCCATGACTTGGGTTATTTGGAGGAATGTTTTGTTCATTTTTTTTATTGTTTTCTTCTTCTTTAAGTTCCATCTACAAACATAAGAATAAAGTGTAATGAATATATATACATTAGTGAGAATAATGAAAATTGAAATATTAAATAATATACATCAATGTAAATCGAAAAGAAATGTACCTAGCAATAATTGACTTCTGAACTATACGTATTAATTCAAAACCAAATTTCATGCCCTCTTTCAATAATTAGTTTGTTGGCACAATTCCATAGTTTGTTTCCTGCAAGTTTTATAACCCATAACAAATCATAGATTTAATATAAAAGATTTTTTTGTTCTATTAATTATATACGAAGCTAAGTAAAACAAGATAGATGCTTACAAATTCCACTATTAATTTATAATATGCCAACATATACTGACAACCCATATTTAACCTAATGTCAATCAATTCTTCTGATGGTTCTTCTTTGTATGTTAGCACTTGTTTGAAGACATTCAATGATGATTGTTGTAAAAGAACTTAATATATAAAAAAATAAAATCTAGTTAAGTTGTTATAAGGAAGTAAAAATTAGTCACAAACATAGATACCAACCATTTTCTTCCTTGTCGTCCTGTTTTATGTGCTGAATGAGTTCCATTTTCTTTTCTTTTCTACAAAAAAATACTTGAAAATTAATATTTAATGTAAAATTATTAATTTATTATACCTCATCAAAAAATTCAAAGATTACATATTACATTTGAAGCATGTTGTTGTTGAGATGACTCCTCATGTGATGCAATTATGTCCATTTGTTTGACCATCTCATTGTACAACTTTTGATCCAGGTGGATATTGGTGGCCACCTTCCTATTCCACTTGGGGTCCCATCATTGTCTCTTTCAATTTTTCAGTTTCAGCACAACTTACTATTTTTAGCAGTTTTTCAGGTCTTGAACTTCCAGAGCCATTTTGAGGCCCTAAACAGAGATCATATGCTGAAGTTACATCCTCGGGAAGTTGAAACACCAATTTACCCAAACGAGGCCCATAGTTTTGGCGCTTCATCTCCTAGGGTTAGGTTTTTGGACGTTTAGAGTTCTCCATTGTTTCTCAATAATAAAAAGGCCCTCAAGCCTCATTGTAACAAAGTTCAGAGGTCTGTAGCCGCCACATCTCTTCTCAGAGATTCACTACCAACACCGTAGCTAGTTTATCTCCATTCTGTCTGTAAGAAAATTTCAGCTCTCTGATGTTAATGAAATGAAGTGTTATTTCCGCTGCATCTTTGTATTTATGGGTATATGTGTATTCTGTTGCATTCCTTCATAAATCAGGATTAGTGGTATCAGAGTGGTCTACTTTTTCTCGATCCTTCTTTGCATGTCCCAAAAAAGGTCGGGATAGAAGGAGTTACGGCTCGATCTGGTGGAACCTTTGCAAGATCAGCCTCGCAAACCCCAACGGACGCCCACGGGGGGGAAAAAGAAATATGAGGGAGTAGGAGATCCTATCAAACCATTGCTCGAGGAGGCCCTTGAAAAACAAAGAAACGCGATGATGGATAACTTTGCCTAGATCCTTCAACGACTACCCACCAGCGGCACATCTTCATCCAACAGCCACTCTGGAGGCACAACTCCCTTTAAGGTACAAGTAAACTTTGACATTCCCATATTTGAGGGTCAAATAGATGTAGATGTCGTAGATAGATGGTTGAATCTATTAGAAGGATATTTATCGGTTCATGACTTTTCCGACTAGGAGAAGATTATTTTTTCACTCCTCAAAGCTACCGCCCATGTCAAGGACTGGTGGGAAACCTACAGTGAGAAAAAGGATGAGACAGAACTCTCTCTGTTCTCAGCCGTACCCACTTGGAATTATTTCTGAAATGCCATCAAGGAACAATACTATCTCGTGGGGAGCTATGAGGACAAGTACATACAATGGACCACGCTATGGCAACAAAGGGATCAAGATTTCCATGAGCTGACGAATATGTTCCATACCCTACGCACAAAGTTGGGTATCAAATATTGAGAGAAACATTTGGTGCTAAAGTATCGTGGTTGTTTGCAAATATATATTCAGGAGGAAATGGAGTTCCTCGACATGTCCTCACTTGGTACGACATATCGGTATGCTACGAAGATTGAGAAGAAATTCAAATAGAAGAAGAGAGACTTTAGATCTACAAATCAAAATAAAGGGAAAGGTGCCCCCATACCGTAAACCAAAGGACAAAGACAAGGCATGGCAGCCCAAGACAACCTGCCAAATCCACAAGAAAAGATCAACACTGCGAAGCCAAAGAAGGACATGGGAAATTGGTGTGAGTTCCATAAGAGCTCCACTCACAACACAAGTGAGTGTCAGGCCAAGCAGTCGCTGGTGGCTGAGATGAGGGCTTCTGAACTAGATGCATGCTCCGACTCTGAATCAGAACCTGATAAGGGGAATGACAAAGGAAAGAATATTATTGATGCGGAGCCCAACGCCACTGTTGCCACTACGAAGATCCAGAAGAAGGAACCAGAAGATCCAGAGGAGGCAGAGCATCTCTTCCACTCCCAGATGTGGGTAAAGGGTTCCCCGCTACGGTCATTGTCGACAATGGGAGCCAAAAGAACCTCATTTCAGAAAATGTTGTGAAGTGGTTGGTCTTGCTGACCACAGAGCACCCACAACCATACACCACTAGGTGGCTTCACTAAGGACGGGATCTCTGCGTCAGCCAGCAGTGTCGCCTTCCCTATAGCATCAAGCCCTTCACGGATGAGGTATTGTGTGACATTGCTCCTATTGATGTTTTTGATGTATTATTAGGCCAACCATACTTGTGGAAGCAACATGCTATGTATGAGTCCCAGCCTCGCACTACTATTGTGACTTTGGGAAATAAGTTGTACAGGATACCAGAGGTACCACCGCCTCCCACTATCTCTTTGGTTACTGCAAAAAAATGCAGTAAGCTCATTTCCAAAACTAGGAAATTTGTTTTCCTGATGATCCACCCCTAGGGCAAGAAGAATATTGTGGCCATGACCTCCAGACATGGCTCATCTACATGAAAAAAACAAATGGACAAGGTTGTGGAGGAGTACGGGGACATATTCACCTCACCCACAGGGGTGCCTCTACATTGTCAAGTCAAGCACCCCATTGACCTGACCCCAGGTGCGCTGCTATCCAATGGACCGATCTATAGGCGCTCTGTTCTAGAGAATGATGAAATCAAGAGGCAGATTCAGGAGCTGCTGCAAAAAGGTCACATCTGACCAAGTTCATTGCCTTGCGGGAGCCCGATCGTGTTGGTATAGAATAAGGATGGGACTTGGAGACTCTATATTGACTATCGAGCACTGAAAAATATCATTGTCCAGAATAGGTACCCGATCCCACAGATCGATGACCTTCTAGACCAACTCAAAGGAGAAAAATATTTCAGCAAGATCAACTTGAAGTCTTGGTATCACCAGGTACCAATAGAACCCTTTGATGTGTGGAGGAATGCCTTCAAAGCCAAGGAGGGCCTTTTCGAATGGCTCGTCATGCCTTTCGGGTTGACGAATTCTCCCACAACCTTCATGAGGCTGATGGATGACATCTTGTGTCCATTCACTAACTCCCACAGGTACTTGGATGACATTCTCGATCTTCGGTACTCGTACTGGGGAAGAGCACCTAAAGACATCTCGAGAAGTCCTCCACGATTAAGAAATAATGTTATGTGCACTTAAGAGAAGTGCACTTTTGGCATGACCCAGGTTCAATATCTGGGATACATTATTGATGAAAGGGGGGTGCATGTGGATCCAGCCAAGATCCAAGTCATTCAGGATTGGCTAGCCCCAACCACTCTAACAGAGCTTCGTAGCTTTCTGGGTCTTGCTAATTTATACCGCAGGTTCATGTTGGGATTCTCTCATATCACTTGGCCCTTGAGTCAAGTCACGAAGGGAGGAGTGAAAGAAAAATTCTGTTAATCAGAATCTCAACAGAAGGCATTCATAGAATTGAAGCATTGCCTCTGTTCTGCCCCAATGCTCACATTACCAAAGTTGCAACAACCATTTGAGATCAAGACAGATGCCTCTGACTATGCTATTGGGGCAGTTCTTACTCAACAGGGGCATCCAGTGGCATATCACA
The DNA here is from genome assembly GCA_034641835.2 of Pinus albicaulis. Taxonomy (NCBI): domain Eukaryota; kingdom Viridiplantae; phylum Streptophyta; class Pinopsida; order Pinales; family Pinaceae; genus Pinus; species Pinus albicaulis. Next base: position 35,854,098 of record MU968363.1, read on the forward strand.
GTGAGACATTGTCTGACACAGTTCGCAAGTATCCCACTTATGACAAAGAAATGTATTCCATTGTGCAGACATGTCGACAATGGAAGCATTACATTTTGGGGAAGGAAACAATCATCCACATAGACCACCAACCCCTGCAGTTCATACAGACACAAGGGAAGTTGCAGAATGATCGCCATCAGAAGTTGTTCACATATCTGCAAAAATTTCATTCGAACATCATGTACAAGAAGGGTAGCACCAATAATTTTTCCGACTGCCTCAGCCAACCACCAATCGTGGCCATAACCATAGTTATCAACTCTTGTGGGCATGAGACTTTTGATTGGCCGCTTCTCTACAAGAGCGATCCAGAATTTAGCCACACATACAAGGCACTCTTTGGGGGTACACAAGTTCCAAATTTTCACCTCCAAGATGCACTGTTATGTCACATGGGACACATTTGTGTTCCTTCAAGTAAGCGTGACAAGATGATATGGGAAGCGCACTACAGTCGAGTTGCTGCGCATTTTGGGGTCGAGAAAATAGTGGCAGTACTGCAGAAGTATTTCTATTGGCTAAACCTTCAACAGGATGTCGGGAAGTACATCAGATCCTACACTGCCTCTGCCATTGCCAAACAGACCATCAAGAAGCAAGGGCTCTATACTCCGCTACCTACCCCTAATCGAACTTGGGAATCCATCTCCATGGATTACATGTCAGGCCTTCCTTCTACTAAGCATGGAAACGACTATGTTTTAGTGGTCGTCAACAAATTCTCGAAGATGGCCATTATGGCAGCCTGCAAGAATAATATCACAGCAGAAGCCACTGTTAAACTCTTCTTTCAACAAGTTTGGGTTCACTTTGGGATCCCACAGTCTATCATATCAAATCGCGACAGTAGGTTCCTTAGCACATTTTGGTCCAATCTCTGGTCAGTTTTGGACACCAAGCTTACCAATTCCACAGCTTTCCATCCCAAAACTAATGGCCAAACAGAGGTTGTCAATAGGATGATTGTACACATTCTGCACATGTAAAATTCAAAGCATCCATGCAAATGGGATGAGAGCCTCCCCTATGTACAACACATTTATAATCGGGCTCTCCACAGCTCAACCGGACACAGCCCCTTTCAGGTGGGCTTGGGATTCCAGCCACTCTGTCCCATTGACATAGCCATGCCATTTGCGGCTACTCCGGCCGATTCGGCTTATGTCCAGTCTGAAGCTGACAAAGAAAACAAACTCATGGAGCACATTCAGCACATCTGCCAATAGGTTCATGACATATTGGATAGAGCCAATGCTAAGTATAGGAAACGACACGATCAACATCGGGTGCCACACAACTTCCAGGTGGGTGACATAGTGTGGCTAAATTTGCAGAAGGAGCACCTCACTAGACCCCACCGCAAGCTTCACCCACTATGATATGGGCTATACACCATTGCTAAGTTTTTAGGGAACAATGCCTTTGAGCTCAGTATTCCACCATTCCTTGGTCTGCACCCAGTATTCAATGTAGACTACCTTCGTCCCTACTTCCAACCTCTACTGGACACCTCTGACATTGTAGAAGAACTCACACCAAAAGAGATAAACCTAGACTGCGTGGAATAGGCCACCACAGATTGTATCATGGACATGCAAATCAAGAACACTTGCCAATGGAAGATCCAACTGTATCGAGTTGTCAAAGCTAGCCAACTCCTGCACCAAGGCAAGTGGTTCACTAGGGACCAAGTTTAGTAGAAGTTTCCTCATCTCATGAAGGAACTCAATGCAATGGGGACCATTTCTTCCTAAGGGGGGAGGAATGATCCATGTGGATATTGGTGGCCACCCACCTATTCCACTCAGGGCCCCACCATTGTCTCTTTCAGTTTTTCATTTTCGGCACAAATTACTATTTTTAGCACTTTTTCGGGTCCTGAACTTCTGGAGCTGTTTTGAGGCCCTAAACGGAGATCGTATGCTGAAGTTACGTCCCCAGGAAGTTGAAACACCAATTTACCCAAACGAGGCCCATAGTTTTGGCGCTTCATCTCCTAGGGTTAGGTTTCTGGACATTTAGAGTTCTCCATTATTTCTCAATAATAGATAGGCCCTCGAGCCTCATTATAACACAGTTCAGAGGTCTGTAGCCACGACATCTCTTCTCAGAGATTCACTACTAGCACCCTAGCTATTTTATTTCCATTCTGTCTATAAGCAAATTTTAGTTCTTTGATGTTAATGATATGAAGTGTTATTTTCGCTGTATCTTTGTATTTATGGTTATATGTGTATTCTGTTGCGTTCCTACATAAATCCAGATCACCTTTTTGGACATTCCTACTAGCATATTTCTGATATCAGCTTGTTCATCCTTTGAGATTTTCATAATCTTCCAGAAAATGTAACATGACAATAAAATATTTAATTTTTATATTGATATATGAAAACTAAATATAATAAAATTAGTGTTTATAAATTATTTATTTGTATTAATTGTTTGGTCAATTTACTGAGTAAACTAACACATATTTGATTTATCAATACGGGTTTGTAGACTTGGAAGCATGTCCAAAATATATGGATTTCAGATGTAGTATTTTAGAAGACAACATGTAGAAGCTGAAAGAACTTCATATTACAAATATATTCTAAATTCTAAGATTTATGGAAATTCCTATTACTAAGAATATAAATTCTTAGTTATAAAATATAACTAAGAATTTTCTGATTCAATATGTAATAAGTGAGGGAAGAGGCTCCTAACTTAGGAGATCCTGATTGTCCTTCCCCACAATACTACCTTCATGAAGAGAAATAGAATAACTGATTAACAATAGTTTGTGATTTATAAAAGGTAGGAGAGGAGGCCCCTAACATGCGTGGTCTAGGTTTTCCTTCTTTACAATTATATTCCATCATTGTTACCATTGCATTAAAACTAGAAATTCAAGAAATAACTCAAGCAAGGAAAAGAGGATAAATTTTAGATGTTGTTCACGATCAGATAGAAGGAGAATCTAACTTAAATTCTTTTTTTTTCCTTCATATGAAAATTATAATTAAACTAATAATCATCCAGCAACAATAATAAATATACACACAAATTAATGACTGAATAAATCTAAAGCAAAACTAGTTCATGAAAATTATGCTAATTTAACCAAAAAATGTACTTAGCTTGGTGTGGGGGCCCTCCACCCTTTCCATGCACACTTGATAAAATTCTCGGCTATAAAAGACTTAATAAATCATCCACATCATAAAAAATAAATAGAAAATGGAACTGGTTCTTCAAATTATCTCCAAGTCTTCAAAAGTCTCAATACAAAACTATACAAATTCTACATGCTTGAATGGTCCATAAACTTGGTTTAAATAGAAAAATAATAAACAAATTGATCAATAATGTATCTAATATTCCTATCCATCCTAATCCCATCCATCTAGGTCAATATCATCCTTTATGTTTCACAAAATCAAGAAAATCCCCAAAAATACTAATTCTACCCTTTTGCCTAGGGATTTCTGAAAAATAGGTCAAGTTTGACCAGCATTGACGGGGCCTGTTTTAGCTTAGCTTGACTGAATCAATTCGTAATTTTCCATCTATGGTTCACAATATTTCCAAATATATGCACATATCACGCCCAAGTAACCTGCACATATGACTTCCATGAAGGTATTACGGGAATTTTCAGCGCAATCCAAAAATACTCTTAAAACCAATTTTTACAAAAAATATCCAAAAATTGAAAAACTTAATTTAATTACCTGAATATGCATAATAAGGTAAAAATGAGGCATATATGGATGATATAAGGTGGAATATTATGGTAATTAGGTGGATTTTTTATAAGCAATTATTGACCAAAATTGAGGGCCAACATCTCCCCCTTACTGATCTTCAAGCATGTCCACATGCTTTCTTTCTTCTCTTTAATATGATTCTTGTTGATGTGCCCACTATCCCTGATCCTGTAGTCTCTTGTTGTGAAGCTTGAAGAAGACAATCAATACCTTCATACTTTCCTTCCTTGTATATGGTATCCTTTACCTTCTGTCCTTTTATTCATGCAATTTTCATTCACGGATAATTATCATGGTCAAAGGCTTACCTGATATTTGAAGATCTTTAAAAAAATGAGATTATTCCCTTTCTTGAAACTTTTTTAATCTCCTCTGTTTTGCTGCAAAAAGGAGTCCTATGTTCTTAAAAACTGATAGTATTTTTTTTTCACTTTGTGTTGAGTCGGTAAATCCCCTCTGCAGACAAAGGCGATCCCACTAGCCCTAGGGTGGGTCTAGAAACAATAAAATCATGCAAAGACGTTGGTTACTAGTTACAAGAAAGACAAATATCATGATAAGTGACCTACCTCAGATCCCACGTTGTTGTTGTCGAAGAAGAAGTGGTGCTCCTCATCCCTTTCCCGACAGATCATAGTCCTTCTGTTTGCTTCATCCGGACACCTATACACATCCAGAGAAATGATGACATACAACGTAATACTCAAATCATGTAAGTATATATCAGTCAGAGAGGATATAATTCATTACATTTCATAAAAGAGTAAACACATGAATGGAACCAAAATCAGAGTCGCTTATATTAATGATGACAAAAAGGGAGATTACAACCAAATGATCTGATGCTATGATCTTCCTTCGGCAAGGCTTGCAACGGAGCACGTATCAATGAAGCCTGTCAGGAATTTGGACAAAGCTCTCTGTCACGGGGTACTTCTCAGCTCTGCTTTCACTAATTACCCAGCTATAATTCTCCTCCTACTAGTTCAACTAGCTTGCTAATGGAAAGGGAAAGCTTTTATAGATGGAGGAAGGGAAGTTGGGATCCCTATAATCATGGGATAGGCCCTATCTCTTAGGAAGGTTCCATGAGAGGTGGAAAACCACTTCCTATACATGGAGATCCGAAGCCAAACCACTCAACTTCCTTTGATGATTCATTTTGGAGTTTGTTAGAACCAAACTTCCGCCATTTATTTTTAAAAAACATTCCTTAATGGGCTTCGCGCGAGTGAGACATAGGGATAGTGCGCCAATTGGCGTGCCCTCTAGTGTGGATTTCGCCCATTGGCGCAAGGGATGAATTGACTAGTCGCGCCAAGGCTAAAACATTTGTTTTTATGGTTTTCCAGAGGAAATGTTCTTCAAGAGAATGTTTATCCTTAGGCAAGAGGATGTTATGAAGGTGTTTTTAGGACATGTTACTGCTCACAGGTCACGGGAATAGTCCTCCAATGTGTGGGACGAGGGATTGCAGGGACGGTGACAAAATACTGTGTAACAGATGCCCCCTAAAGCATGAGGTCCGAGAGAGAGGGAGGGGGGAAATGCTTTATGAGAACTCGCCCAACTGAAAACACTGCCGTCAAAAAACCTGCAAAAAAAAATACAACTGATATCTCAGATACATGATATGTGATATGGGCACAGCCATCCATGATAGAGTATACAAAAACCGGGATCCAAGGTATGGACGCAGCCATCCAGTAAATAAGGATCAAAAAGTAGACTTAGGTATGGTCGCATCCATCCAATCGAATGAGTCATGTAATATATGATAATAATCCACAAATAATCCATAGCCTAGATATATATCAGACAAAATCCAAGGTCTTGTGCTCCATCTCAACCCGAATAGAGTACAAGTTCAAGCATGCGAATATGTGAGCTGAAGTTGAACATGAAAGAACATCTTCTGATTACCAACCAATAATGAAAGCTGTTAACAGACGCGAGAGAAACCACCAATAATGATGATGGCCCTCAAGGCACATGAGGTACAATCCACAGAATGTGAACAGTGAGCTAGCGTCGAACACCCACAGAATCATCCGATCGAATTTCAATAATGAAAACCTTGCGTCGAATGCGAAGAACCTGCCATTGAGGCATGCAGGCTCCAAGGTACCTGAAGGGAGTCTCTAGACCAACTTCCTGGATAATGAGCGGAAGTCGATAGGAAGTGACCTCGATCGAAGGTGGGCCATAATGTTTCCCACATCATCAACACGAGACAGAGGGACATAATGTTTGTGAATCAAGATCGACAGAGAATCAGAGGGAGGTTGAAAACTGCAGAGGCCAACTTCTCTTGAACATATCGGCAGCAAGACCTTGGATTTGGCAGTATTTTACATCAAAGGATCCGAGGTTATGGTGACGTGGCAAATAACAGATGAGCGGTCAAAAGATATTACCCAAACCCACGAAGGCAAGCAGATAACGAGATGAGATGTCCCCAACCCAACACGAATGTAGACAAGTGCCATGTTCAAGAGCGACATATTGCCGACACCACTATGATACTGGTTCCATTTCCCCCCACCATTTCTAGCAAGTACCCCAATTATTTTTGAAAACAGGCTTGAAGGGGATAGCATGTGCTTACGATAAAAGTTTCTCCTTCGGACAAATCCATCCTAGTACATTTAACGAGCCCTAGGAAGGAAGAACTCGAGTAACGTGATTACGATGGAGTCCGATGTCATCAGTTTTTAATGAGTCTGACAAACGAATAACTCGACATCTTTTCATGTTTAGAGAGTTTGAAAAGACAGCGGAAAATAAAACTCCAGCAGTCCCTTTTCGTAGATAGTCCTACAGATCCGAAAAGGTAGAAAACTATGTATGAGAGAGCCTCCTAGTTGCGATAGGCTAGGGTATTCTTTTTTTGTAAATAATCTATCCCAGCTCGAAAAATGGGTAAACGTATACTGGGTAGATATCGTTTCGCAACCAATTTAACGAGTTCAAAATGACAAGTGTCTCAGCAATCTTTTCAGTTTTAGAGAGTCAGAAAAGAGTTGAAAATTGACTCTTCCTGGAGGAAAGAGTGGTATAAATGGTAGCAACTAGTTTCGATAATGGTGGAACTAATTAGAACAAGTAAAGGTCAAGATGTTGGTTAACAAGGCCACTCATTTCAACGGTTCCTCGGGAATGGGTAAAACAACCAAGTCAAGGCATATGATTGGCCAAGCAGATAGTGACGGTGGAATGAGAAAACCAAGGTTCATCTGGAAAAAAAGGCTGATAAAATGGAAATCATGAGAAGTAAAATGGGAATGATTTTATTTTTACACAAGCTTGAAATCAAGAAACTCTGCTTGAAGTTGGTTTCATTTTTACACAAGCTTGAAACAAAGATAAACTATGCTTGAAATCGGTTTCAGTTTTACACAAGCTTGAAACGGAAACAGACTATGCTTGAAAAAGTAAGCATGCTCCCAGCATGGTGACTCAATTCGAGCTACATGCCCCCCAAGCTTCAATCCATATGAAAGGCAGATGGAGTGAAGGTTCAAATTACGAGATCAAGAGAAAGACTCGACTAGGATTTTACGAGATCTTATCAAAGACTCGAATTGAACAGGAAAGTGTTTCATTGTTTTAATGAGGTTGACGCATTAAAAGAACTATCCTCAGATGAGCTTGTTTCATTTTTTAACGAGGTTGATACACAAGAAAAAACATCCTCAGAACACTTTGTTTCATTTTTTAATGAGCTTGACACAAGAAAACGAACTATGCTCCAGACACCTTGTTTCATTTTTTAACGAGCTTGACACAAGAAAACAAACTCTGCTCTGGACACCTTGTTTCATTTTTTAAGCAGCTTGACACAAGAAGACAAACCATGCTCCAACAAGCTTGTTTCATTTTTTAAGGATCTTGACACAAGCAGATGAACCATGCTCCGATAGACCTCATCATTGTGAATAAGAAGGCATCGCTTCCAAGGGTTGCCCGTTCGATGGAAGGAAAACATCATGGAAGTCTGGACCCAATGCCCCCAGCACACGATGTACAACGACACTGTCACTGAATACAGGCACAGGATAGGTAGCCACATAATTGACATGCGGCGGGGATGACACAACTGGTGGATAAAGATCCAGTAGGGATGATGGTGGACTAGCTGCCATATTAGGACCAAAGAACGCAAGCTGATCGATGGTCACGATCCAACATTGGTGCGGAAAACACATCACATGAAATAGGGAGGAGGCAAGCGCTCCCATGGCATAAGTATAATCGTGGCCCAGGAGTAAATTAAAGTCCAAGGGGCTAGGAACAACCATCACGTCCATATGGATAGTTTTCCCTCCCAAAGTAACAGGCAACTTCGGAAGGATCCCTAACGGTTGACTAGTTCTTCTGTTAAACGCCAAGATATTATGGGTAACAGGCACAAGCGAAGGCGAACAAAATTCTTGCCAAGTAGTTGATGACAAAATAATGATAGATGCGCCTTCATCTATAATGGTGCTGGGTACGACCAGATGGGAGGCCTGTACCGTGATCTTAAAGGGCACATAAGAAGGAAGGTGATAACCTGCGAATCGACCCCAATCGAAGGAGGTGACCAAACTACTTGGAGGGGCTACCATCAAACCGAGATGGTCTTCCCCTGGTGTTATGGGAGAAGAAGAAGCATCCTCCACCACCTCCATCATGGAGGCAGAAGGAGTATCCTTCAGGACCTCCATCATGGGAGGCGGAGGAGTAGCTTCCTGAGATATAGGGACAGGAGAATCTTTCTCCAAGTTCGAGGAATCTGAAGAAACAAGAAGAACCTGAGGGATGTGAGATCCACTCTAGACGGAAAAGACCTGGTGCACCGCAGACAGGGCCAGTTCAACTGATCCCACAACCAATGGTTGGTCAGGGATGGATTCATGATTTGGAATTTCCAAGGGAGCGGGATCGACCAAGGGTGACTCTTGACTGATCGTTGAATCAACTGGTGAAGGACTCAAAGAAAGTTGTTTGTAACCAGCTAGAAGGCACGGTGCAGAAACAATCGAGTTGTCCAAAACTCTCTTGGCTTCATCCATATATAGATAAAGGTGAATGGCATGGTGCTTTTCACACAACTTACAGGGATTGGTGAGCTTACCCTGAATCTTAGGAGCTTTACCAACACTAGCTAAAGACGTGCCCCCAAACTAACTCCCTGAAGCCAAAGGCAATGACAGACGATAATTGGACCATACTTCGAGCACCTTGGGAATACCAGGGCAATCTCGAACAAGATGGTTTCCTTGGCACAACATGCAAGGGAACTTAACTTTCCATGGAGGGTTGGAAGGTTTATCAAGAGCAGACATTTTAGAAGTAGTAGTTGTAGCCTTAGCCTCTCTCTTATCAGACTTCTTCTTCTTAGTCTTATTCTTCTTCTTCTTAGCCACTTGGTTACTCGAATCCAGACTTTCACCAGGTGAAGTAGAAGAGGACACGGAAATAGGCGAAGAAGGGGAGAGGTCCACCTTGGAATCAACATGGCGTTGTTCAGGTGGAGGAACTGATTGAACAATAGCTGGGACATTCGGGACCACAGAGGTTGAAAACAACTAAATAGGCAACCCAGCAGTTAACCCAGGAAGGGACAATGTCGCCATATAAGGAGCACCAACATTTCCAAAAGGAGGAAAAGGACCAGGATTCCCATCGGAGGGGATTCCTTGGTTGGTGAACCCCGAGAAAGTTTCCATCGGAAACGACCTTGAAACAAAAAACTAAAGACAAAAATTCTAACCAAGAATATTTCGTGGGTGATTAATTTTATGACATTGAAATTGGACTCTATTGTTTCATATTTTAAGAGTCGAGAAACAAACAAAAGGTGACTCTATCGCTTTCAGGTTGGACACGAGCTTGAAAGGACAAGAGGTCGATGATATTTTCAGTTAAAAGATTCAGTAAAGATAAAAATGACTGCTCTGGTAATCTAGGTAGATGGGTGTGCCAGATATCCGTGAACTGCCATATACACCTTGGTAAAAAATGAAAGAGAAATCAACCAAGGACTTGACGTACATGCAGGTAATCCCCCCGAATGTTGTGTCTGGTGTATCATGGGTAAAATGTGGTAGACTCGGCTTCCTACGGATAAAGGATTGAAACCTAATGGGGTCTCCCTTTATATATGCGACGGTACGGGGAGCAAAAGTCTGTACAAGCGTTGTATGTAACCAGATGGTGAGCGACAGCTGCTAGGCTTAAAGATGTTGGAACACGTCTCTACCTTAGACTACTAGATATTCTGTTAATGTTTCAATGTTGCCTTAGGTTAATTTAGTAAATTTTAAAGTTGATCTTCAATTTCCGTTTCAATTTCAAGCTCTATCGAATGTTGGATCTCACAAAACCTCTAAATGCACACTACACGCCACAAAATATCACTTTGTTGAATGAAGAGCTATCTACGGGAGAGTTGAGAGCTTTTCAAATAACAACAAAATGTGCACAAAAACATCCACTACTACCTCTAATGCAAGCTAAGGAAACTTGAAAACTTCTCTCTAGAGTTATATAACACTAACAATGTGAAAGAGTTTTCAATTTTCACGATGCCAAACCAAATGCAAAAGATATTGTTTTTATATTTTTCAACATATAAGAGAAAATGCACTAAATGAATGAAAAAACTAATGAAAACATCAATTCAAGGAATGACAAGGAGAGAGCTAAAACAAACAAGTTCATTCAATCCAAACACATACAAGCAAGACTCAAACTGATGATGAAATCCTTCAGAGCAAAGAAGAATCTCTAAAAAGACTCACACAAGCCATGTAATCTAGGCTTGGAGCAACACAAAGTGAAACTGAATGAAAGAGAGAAAAATCACTCAACTAATTCAATGATACAATGGAATCCAGCAGAACGAATGCAAAGAAGTGGAAATGAAGTCGACCAGGAATGCAAGGACCCAAAACTCCCACGGGAGGCTCATCACACTGAAGCACCTAGAAGCCCTAGGGCTAGAATGAAAAACTGATAGTAAAGGGAAAACAACCAGAGGACAAGGGCCAAACACAATAAAAAATGACTCCAAGGCACTCAATCAACCAGAAAAATGACACCAGGACCAAAGCTCAAACTCAGAGAGCACAAAAGCAAGAAAACCCTAACACCAAACAGTGTTGGCGTGCTTGTTTGGCTATAATCTGTGCCAAAAAAGCATTGGCACAGGGGCCTAACTAGCAACAAGCGCCAGTTGGCGCGACTGTTAGGAGCTAAACCACGCCAATCGAGTTCACTATGGAAAAAAGATGAAAAATGACAAACAAAGACTGGATCTGGTCTTCTGGGGGCTGAACAAGGGTTTTAAACCAAGGAGGGTGAACCAAAAGAGCAAATAAATCAATCAAAAGCTAAAAAAAAACAACCCAAATGGAAGGAGGACTAACTCCGACTGATCCCCAGCTAAGTTGCCAAATTGTTGAGTCGATAAATCCCCTCTGCAGACAGAGGCAGTCCCACTAGCCCTAGGGTGGGTCTAGCAACAATCAAATCACGCAAAAACGTTGGTTCCTAGTTACAAGAAAGACAAAGATCATGATAAGTGACCTACCTCAGATCCCACAATGTTGTTGTCAAAGAAGAAACAGTGCTCCTCGTCCCTTGCCCAACAGATCACAGTCCTTATGTTTGCTTCATCCGGACACCTGTACACATGCAGAGAAATGACGACATACAACGTAATACTTAAAGCATGTAACTATATATCAGTCAAAGAGGATATAATTCATTACATTTCATAAAAGAGTAAACAAATGAATGGAACCAAAATCAGAGTCGCTTGTATTAATGATGACAAAAAGGGAGATTACAACCAAATGCTCTGACTCTATTATCTTCCTTCGGCGGGGCTTGTAGCGGAGTGCGTCTCAATGAAGCTTGTCGGGAATTTGGACAAAGCTCTCTGTCATGGGGTTCTTCTCAGCTCTACTTTCACTAATTGCCCAACTATAGTTCTCCTCCTACTAGTTCAGCTAGCTTGCTAATGGAAAGGGCAAGCTTTTATAGATGGAGGAAGGGAAGTTGAGATCCCTATAATCATGGGATAGGCCCTATCTCTTAGGAAGGTTCCATGAGAGGTGGAAAACCACTTCCTATACATGGAGATCCGGAGCCAAACCACTCAACTTCCTTTGATGATTCATTCTGGAGTTTGTTAGAACCAAACTTCCGCCATTTATTTTTAAAAAACATTCCTTAATGGGCTTTGTGCGAGTGAGACACAGGGACAGTGCACTAATTGGCACGCCCTCTAGTGTGGATTTCCCCCATTGGCATGAGGGATGAACTGACTAGTCACGCCAAGGCTAAAAAATTTGATTTTAGGGTTTTGTAGAGGAAATTTTCTTCAAGAGAATGTTTATCCTTAGGTAAGAGGATGTTATGAAGGTGTTTTCAGGACATGTTACTGCTCACAGGTCACAGGAATAGTCCTCCAATGTGCGAGACGAGGGATTGCAGGGACAGTGACAAAATACTGTGTAACACTTTGTAAAAGACCATAAAAGCATCTTAACTATGTTTTACTGCTCCAGAAACACGTGTTTCAATCTCTATTTTTCCAAGTTTTTCACAAAAAATCCCTTTTTTTTAATTTCTCACTGTGTATATGAAAAGAGGATTCTGTGTTTTTCATATGTAATAATTTTCACAATTATGCATGAAGGAATTTGAGCTAGAATACCTGATCTTTGATTAACTGGAAGAAAACTTGTAAATGTATATGAGTAATAACTTATTTTCCTTTGTTAAACAATATCATTTTAATTAAAACTCCTCTCAACATCTTCGAATATTCATACATGACACAGGTGGCAACGTATGTTTAATGGTGGTAGGATTTTGAAATCCATAACTGAAGTCTTACTCCCTCATATAATGACACATCTTAACCAACATCTTGAGCTTAACTACCCTTTGAATTCATTTAACTATTGATATAAATCTGGGATTTTATTCTTACCTCTTCACTTGTGGAATTTTTGGATTCTGTTGGGAAGCACACTCAACTTGGCGTAGAGGGAATCTCAACCTTCAATCTCCTCGTTAAAACCGATGTATCTCTCCTAATTTCTCCATGAAATTCTTAATCTCCTCGCCAATTTCTTATGCAATTTATTCTTTGGTCAGGGCTTCTCTGACTTACGGAGACTTCTCTTCAATTTTTGTGTTTCTCTGCATGTTTTCTCCTTCCACAAGGATGTTCCTTACACTATGTGAGTGAAAAGTGTTGCTCTCATCTTCTGAGCTTGATTTTTGCTGTAATGGTGGAAGAGAGTATTATGCAGAGCTTGGTTTGTATTATGATGGTGGAAGATATTATTACACAGAGCTTAGTTTGTTTGTTTTAAAGTGTTTTGACCATTTATCGCTCCCAGCTAATACTCTGCTTTTTGTACTCATGGCTGCCTATGTGTCACAATTTTGACTGCCTTCTCTGTTTCATGATCATCCTTCATTCCATGGGTTTACATGATTGTCTTGTCACCATAATATTTTCATTACCCATGCTTTGTTATGTACATTATTCATCATGGCCTTGTTCATTTCTTTGTATGCCTACTATTGAATGTATTTGCATTCATGCGTTTGTCTTTTCATTCCTTTTGCATATTTGCATTTCATATGTTTTCCTTTTGATTCCTATGTTTCACATTTTTATATGCTCATCATTAATTTATTTTTGAATTGACCATATGCATAGGTCATTTCAAAATCAAAATTTTCTTATAATGACTCTAACTCTTTGGTTTTGTAGGAAAACAAGGCAATTCCTTGTGAGGAAAATTTGAGCCACAATTTTTTATCAAACATTTGTATGTAGGATGATAATGTAGGAGTGTATGAGGTTAATGTAGGATTATGATGAAAATTTTAATGTAGGATGTAGGGTAAGGTAATGAATATAATAGGATTATGATGAATGTAATATGTTTATGATGAGGGTAGGATAATGAATGTAATATGATTATGATGAGGGTAGGATGAGGTTAATGTAATTTTTTGAACGTGGGATGTATGTAGGATAATGAAGTAGGATGTAGAATGTAGTAGAATAAGTGTAATAGGATGCATATCCAAGTTAAATTAATTTAAAAAATCTAGAAATTTTTTCAAAATAAAAGGTTTTAAGAACATTTTTTTACTTACAGTACTTTTCCTTCCGTGCTTAATAGTTCAATCTCAATGCTCATTGATGATGACCTTTTCTGGTTTTTCCATACTTGACTCTTTTTTAATGATGATAGCTTCAAAGATTAATTTTGATGAAATTTAGATGATTGTATCTGGCTATTGGATCATCTTGATGTAGATTATAATGTTTCATGTTCTTTTTGCATCTGATATTGATTCAGGTCCCTTTTGATGAATATTAATGTCTCTGGTCCCGTCTGTAATCATATGATATTTGATTATGTTCAGGTTCCTTCTGTAATGATATCTGAATGTTGTTTCAGGTCCCTTCTACAATGATATTTTGAATGATGTCTCAGGTCCCTTCTGCAATACAACTGCTTAAATTATTTGCATAGTTTTATTATGAATCTTCCCCCTTTGCTTATTTTCAGATTTTCCCTCAAGTCTTGGAATTATGGAGGATTATTTATGCAAAACAAATTGAATAAAAAGTAAAAAAAAAAATAGGGAATTCATGTGGGCCAAACAATTTGGTTTTTTGATATGAATTTGAGTTTGTATTGTGCCAGTTTCCCGGATTTTCACAACCCAACTCCTTTGTTATTTTTGATCTTTTTCTAATTTTTTTCTTTTATTTTCTAGATGGAGGTGGGTTATAATGGATTGGGAAGTATGGAATGGTTATGAAAGTAATATATGTTGAATTCATCATTTAAGAGTATATGGATAGCTAGATAAATAATAGGTCTGGACTTCAACATGCATGATTGCAGAACTTAACATACAATATGGTAGATGAATGACATCATGAACAATATGGATTATGAAAGGCTTCTTTGGAAATTCATGTGACTTGATATGGTACAAAACTTGAATTCTTATTCTTATTATTAGCTTCATGTCTTTTGCCTCGATTTCTATCATCTTGTAGGGTGGTTGGTGTTGTTAGTCAGCAACTGAAAGCAAGCTTTACGAGTTTTGAGTTTCATTAGATGAACATAACATCACGTGAATTCCACTTTTCTTTGAATTGAACATTTGTATTCATATTCTGAAATATAATTTTTTCTTTTTTAATTTGACTTTTAAAATTCCTTTGTCTATGGAGTTCTCCTCTTAAATCTTCCTATGACCTACAAAAAATAGCATTTGGCTGCAATAAAATATTAGAGGATGGAGGAAGAGAGGTGTAAATTATCTATTATTACAATAAATATATAAAATAATTACAATCAATGCTTGAAAAGAATTCCAAATATGATATGCAAAGAAAATGCATTTGTTTACCCCTTGAGGAATGGTGGCCAATCTAGACCTCCTAGCGGTAGTTTGTTCACAAAATATTAGTTTTATGTCCAATTAGAGTGATTCCAAAGACAAGTTGAAGCGAATTCATATGTCTACCTACAATATAAACATTTTTTTAAAATTCTTTAAAATTATATGTAAAAAATGATGAGGAGGACCATGTCTGATAGAGCTTCAAGTGAATTTTTTACTAGACCAACAATCACTATCTGGAGTGTAACTTTTTTGTTAAAGATAATATTCATGTGATTAAAATTGAAGATTAAATTATATTAATTCTATCTATCCAGTAGAAACATTTTTTAAAAATCATTAGGTTTTATATCATAAAATTGGTGATGAACAAACCTAGGAGGCAGAGTTTGACTATGTTGATTTTAAGACATGCAGTCACTAAATGTGGAATAAATTTTTCACTTGGACTTAAAATGAGATGATTCAATTTTTTTCAAAAACTATACTTCAACATATATCTCCCTTATAAACATGTTTTGAAAATAATATGATTTAGTATGTGAAATATTCCAATGACCAGTGAATACCTAGAATTGTCACCATGTCGATTTTTCGACAAACAGATAGTATTTGGAGCATAGATTTTTCATATAATGTCGGATTGAAGTGATTCAAATTGATTTGGAAAATATATTCCAAGGGATATACTCCCTATGAATATAATGTAAAAAAATTTCCATTAGAACCCTCTAATCAATGTTGTACTAACTATGTCCTTAATTTTTTCTAGAAATCTAGTTTTTATTTTGATCATATTCTTTTTATTTGTGATCCAAATTAAAAAATAAAAAATAGATTTAAAAACTATATTTCAAGAGATACCTTGTTTAAAAACGTTATTTTAAAAATGATCCTATATGGTTACCCAAAATAAGATTTTCCTTAATGCATTTTGTCATGAAATCCTTTCAATTGAGTATTGAACAATGATGTGAAGTTTTATTCATGAGAGTTTAAACCAAAAGTCTTATTGTGAACTCATTCCACCCATTTATTTATTTTATTTTATTCTATCCCACTATATTGTACAAAAATAATTCATTCTCTCAAGTATAAAAGAATTTCCAATGCATCCATTTGCATAACAAGATCATAAGTAAACTCGCATCCAATTTTAAAAAATATACTTTAATGAATGCTTGGACATAAAAAGTTATTTGATCATAAATATTTGATGCTAAATAATGTTGAAAAATGGAGTGGTGTTGTGGCCTAATGACTAGTTGAAACCAAGTTTTGAGATTATCTTTGTTTTCTTGGCTTTCTTTAATTGTCATATCAAAAAGTTCTTCTTGTGGAACTTGTTAAAAATCATGAATGCACAAGGGATCATATGATAGATATTCTTCAATGTTTAGCTCTATTGTTTGAACTTCATTGCATGTGATCCATAACTCATTCATCTCTGTTATGTATATTTTATTAATTATTAGTTAAATATAGTTATCTTAGGTTTATTAATGTGGAAGGGCATGATCAACGATCATGCCTCTTCGCCAAGAGACACCATAAGGCTGTATTTAAAGCCTTGGTGATCCTCACTTGTAATCATCTCATCTTTTATCAATAATAATATATAATTATCAAGTTTACCAGAGTTTTTACACTCCATTGGTATCGGAGCAGTCACTCTTTAGGATCTGTGTGATCATCCAGAATTAAGGAATTAGAAGAATTCCAGAATTGCAAAATTTTTCTTAAGTGCTTGTGGGCAGCATTTGTTTAAAAAAAACTCTTTTTACAGATTTTTCCTCTCACCCAACCCACTCGCTATCCATTTCCCTCCCATAGCCTACCTCCATTCACTTCCCAACCCCTCACGTAAATCGGCCCCCTCTCCCCTACGCTATCACTCCACCTTTCCCCATCGCACAAGTCCCCATACCCCTTAACCTAACCCCTCCACTTGCTGACTCAACCCCTCGACCTTACTCCATTCCTCTCGGCCTTTCGGCCCACCCACCCTGCTCTCCTCATGCTTACGCCCCCATGCTTATGCCCCTCCTCTCCCCTACGTTCCCCCTCACCCACTCCCCGACTCCCTTCCGCTCACCATAGCACTCCTTACCCACTCCATTCCCCTACCTTCTGTGGCCATTCCCCCACCTTCCGCTTGCGGCCCTTCCGCAGCCATTCCCCCACCTTCCACCAGTTGCCTCCCATTTGGATCACAGCCCTTTCCTCATGCACCCAACTCCTTCCCCTTATCACTCCAACCTCATGGCCTTTTGGCCACTGCCCCCTCCACAGTCCCCCGCCCCCTCACTGCTTCCTTACACCCACCTTCCCACACTCCCTCCCCGACACTCCGCCTACCACATCTCCCCCGGTCCTTGCCCTGTCCCAACACACATTCTTCACGCCTCCCATGTCGGCCCTTCTGGATCCCCTGACATCTCTCCTCCACACCGCCCCCACTCCTGCCTTGACTCCCCTGACACCCCTTCTGTCCACACGTCCCCCGTCAACCTTTCTCTTCCCTGCCAGTTCCCTTCCACCACTGCTCTGCCATCCATTTCCTCCGACCTCTCCTATCAGCCATTGTTGTCCCCACCACAGTCAGCAAACAAATCATCATTTTTTTTTCAATTTTTTTGAACCATCGTGTATATTGGGTGGGACGTTCAAAAAAAAAAATCAATTTAAAAAAAAAAAAAGAAATAAAACAAAACACACACACACACACAGA